>PVIH01029406.1:0-13697 GCA_004025045.1 Sigmodon hispidus
TGTGGTACATCTACACAATGGAATACTACTCGGCAGTAAGAAAAAATGATATTCTAAAATTCACAGGCAAATGGATGGATTTGGAGAATATCCTCCTGAGCGAAGTATCACAAACTCAGAGAGATAAGCAGGGGATGTACTCACTCACTAGTGGTCTCTAAACAAACAAACAAGAAAAAAAAGCCAAACATGCCCAAGCTGCAAACCACAACCACTGAACAGCTTGGGATCAGAAACACCCTGGACTGACCCTTCAAACCCCAGTCCATCTATAGGAATACCAGACTCACTCTTGAGGGAGGGGGGACAAAACTGGATTTGGCTGGGATGATATGTTTTTATATGTTGTTGTATATGGTTTGCCAGAAATTTGTTGAGAATTTTATCCTCAATATTCATGAGGAAAATTTGTCTGTAATTCTTTTTCTTTGTTGCATCTTTTAGTGGCTTGGTTATTAGGGTTATTGTGGCCTCCTAAAAAGAGTTTGGCAACATTCCTTCAGTTTCTACTGTATGAAACAGTTTGAGGAGTACTGGTATTAATTCTTCTTTAAATGTCTGGTAGAATTCTGTACTCAAACCATCTGGACCTGGGGTTTCTTTACTTGGGAGGCTTTTAATGACAGCTTGAATTTCCTTTGGAGTTATAGGTCTATTTACGTATTTAATCTGATCTTGATTTAATTTTGGTAAGTGGTACCTGTCAAGAAAGCTGTCCATTTCTTCTAGGTTTTTCTTCTACATTTTTCAACTTCCAGTTACAACAGTGCCATTTTTTGAATATGCTTTTATTATGCTTTTATTTTTCAATTATACACTTTTCGGTTCTTTTTCAAAACTCAGTGTCTATAGCTGTGATCAGATTCCATTGATCCACTTGTATATTTTTGTATCAATAACATCCTATTTTTATGTTTTCATTGGAGAGCTTGAAATCAGGGATGCAATTGCTTCAGAAGTTTCTTGTACTGGATTGTTTTAGTTATTCTGTATTTTTTTTTAATGTGAAGATGAGTATTATTCTTTCAATGCTTGTAAACAATTGTGTAGAAATTTTGATTGTATTGCATTCAGTCTGTAGATTGCTTTTGTTAATATGTCCATTTTCATATATTAATGTCCATTTTCATATATTAATATCCTTAAAATAGGTGACATTTCCATCTTCTGATACCACGTTTGCTCCTCCATTTCTGTATGATTGGCATAGAAATCCTGTTAACACCACTTGTCCTTTCTTATTTCAATGTTGTTTATTTGGTAATTTTTTTTTACCATTTTATGATTATTGTCTTTTACACACAAATTATTGCCAATAAATTTTATAAATTGAAAAATTTGAACTATAGAAAGCAGCCTATCTTAGAAATGTTTGAAATGTAATTTTAGTTTTTGATTAGGACTATAAAACAGAAACATTATTTTTGTTATTTTATTTTATAAACATATAGTGTCCATATTCTCTTTTTAATACTTTTTTTTCAATGTCTCTTCTTTTTAAAGTATTACGAGCACCATTGAAATTATCCAGCACTGAATTTGTCTTCAAAATCCCATTATTTGAGCTCCAACATAGTAAGGAGATCACAAGAATTCAGGTGTATATATAATTAATATATTTTATGATTTATAATTATTTTTTTGTTATTTTTACCTAGTGAATTCATTATTTGAAAGAGTGACCTCTTGTTAGTAATTTGCCATATTTATTTAGGAAACAGACTGTATTTTACAGAGAATAGTATATATAAATACATATGTATTATATATAATTATACACAATATATTTACATATACATAAATACATATAAATATATATAATATTATATATTTATATATATATAAGTGTATATACTTTAGGTATATAATAATATATTTTTAGGAATAATTTTTTGTGTATATTATTTTTGTGAGTACCATGTGTTGGAATGTGTGTGTCTGTGGCTGCCTAAGTTTAACAAGTTGGACCATGGTATTTGGGAAATTTTCCTGTCATACCTCTCATCTCACTGTACGAGCACAGGATTATAGATGAGCATGATGTCATCATGCCATTTGTTAGGTTCTGGAAATTTCAAGTCATATTACCTTTCTGCTATACAAGCGCTTTACCAGTGACCTATCTTCTAGGACACCTTAACAATAGCTTCTTAAATATTCTTGCTATGAGTATCTGTTCATGATGTGTCTATGTGAGCATTCATGTCATGGCATGTATGTGAGGGTGAGAGGATAACTTTATAAAGGTTGTTCTCTTCTTCCTTGCTGAATTCTGGGAGATCAAGTTAGGTTACTAGGCTTGTGCTGCAAGTGAATTTACCCACTGAGCCTTCTCATTGCAGCCCAGAGTCTTTTTAATTCATGCACACATATACTAAATTATCTTAGCTGCATACACAGATATATAAGTTGAATTAGTATCAGTTATATTCCATGGTGTGTGTGTGTGTGTTTGTGTATGAAAATTTGACAAGCAGTCCCAATAGTCAAAAAAAAATGCAGTTATGCAATAAAAAGATATACCTAAATTTATTTTTTTTTACTGTGCATCTTTGTGTCTTCCAATTAGAACTGTATAAAAGAACAAAAATCAAGACATGTATAAGAAAGAATATCATAAATATCTGAAGTTATATTTCCACTGCCCTTTTGGTCTAGTGTATTATTTCTACAATCATTTTGTTGAATATCTTGGTCCCTTGTGATAAAGTATATAGGGGAATATTTGACATTGCATTGATAAAGATAGAACCTGTGAAATTATGTGTTGTGAACTAATATCTCTGCTTAAAGTAAAGTGGATTCTTAGACACAGCATAAAGACAACAGCATAAAGACAGTAAAATTTCTTTTAGTAAAACTCTTGTGTATGCAAATCTCATATGTAGAATTGAAAAAAATTAGTGACTTGAAATATATTCTAGATTCTTTGCAGTATTGTACTTTCATTCAATTGTTTTGATATATGTGACCAGTAGACAAAGACTTTTAATCATGAGTTATGTTTTTTTTTTGATTAAAGTATTGTTAGGAGTCATGATTCTTTTTGAAATTTGAGGGAAAACTTCCTAGCATTGCTGCCTTCTGCAAAAGGACAGTCACATTTCTTTTCAAATGTGGGTCTAGCTGGGAAATGTTGCATTGGTGACATTTGATATCACATGAAGAACATAAATGGCATCACAGTGACTCATGGCAACTGCTGAATTTCTGACTGTCCTCTGATTTTTTAGTCTGTACTTTGGCAATGATGTGATCAACTTTAATAGATTAGAGTATTTAAAGAGCACATTCACATATATCGTTTACATTTTTTCTGTAAGAGTCTTCTCTCAGTTTTAGCATGTCAATAATAAATTTTCTTATTTTTTTCTATAAATCATAAACACATTTATTTAAGATCTTTTTTAGGTTTGCTTTTTAGCATGTTAACATTACCATAATCAAATACTTAGATCCTGTTTCTAACAAGTAAATTTTATAATGCATTTATGAAATTTTTTTAACTTCTTCTTTGTATATATATATGTTCAGGATCTTGTCTTACGCAATATTTCAAAAAAAACTGTTCAGTGGTCTTTGGATATCGGTAAAAGTGAAAAACTTTTCAAAAATGGCATATTCAAATTTACTGCACTGATAGGAAGTCTGAAACCAAATGAGGAATATACTATTTTCATACATTTCTGTCCAAGTAAGTATTATTCAATTTTTTTAAAAAAATTAAAATTTTTATTTTATGTATATTACTTTTGCCTGCATATATGTCTGTGCAAAATGTTCTATGTGTATGACTGGGGCCTGTTGATACCAGAAATAGGTGGTGGATCATTTGGAGGTAGAGGCAGAGATGGTGATGAGAATAAAACTTGGGTCCTAACTGCTGAGCCATCTCTCCTGTGGTCCTAGCAGCCTTCCTTAATCTTCAAAGGTGAGAGAGTTTCTCAGTAGTCCCCCTTTCTCAATAGGCACTTAAGATCCTTTGGTTTATGATGTCATTTTTATATTCTGTATATCAAAACATAGTAGCAGCTTTTATTAAAGCATTATAAACAGCTGGAAAAAAGCTGTTATGCTACTTCCATGTATTATTTATTCATGTATTATATATTTCCCTCAGTTTGTAAACATTTCTTTCCCAATGTACACTTATTTCCCCCCTCAATGCAGTATACATCAAAAAGCTTTTCTCCATCTCTAGCCAAGGTACACTTGAAGGAATGTTGATATATATATATGTGTGTGCGTGTGTGTGTATGTGTGTATATAAATATATATATTACAATATTGCGTTGTTTAGTCTTTAATTTTTCATTAGGCTAGATTGTTCTCGGGTTAACTACTCTGTCCAGTTTTGAATGTAAATTAATCTATAACACCTTTTATTTTTTTCATAGGGGAGCCCATAATCTACCTAGCTGATGTTGCTATACGTTTAAATGATAATTTATTTGACTATAGAATATTAAGTCTGATTGGAGAGATACAATCACCAAAAATAGTTTTTGATCCACCATTTATATGTTTTACTCCTGTTCCTTTGGATATCACAGCTGGAGTGGATATCAAAATTTTGCCACAAAACTATTTCAGGTAAATTATTAATATAAATTTTCTACACCTTTTGTATGTACAATTTTGTTTGTATCTATCTTACATCAAAATTATATTCCATGCCTGACTTCTTACTATAGTTTTGAGGAGCTTTTACAACATTTCATTATAACTTGACATTTTAAATAATACAAAATAGCCATAATATTTAGTTATTTTCTTGTTTTTCTTAAATTCTGCCTTTGTAGAATAAAAAATAAGATTAAAATTTCAGTGTAAAAGAAAGTAATACAAATTTTGTAATTTAAATCATTCATTTGCTACCTCAAACAACATAAATTTATTGTCTTATGACTTTATCTGAATCAGCTGTCTAGACTGGTTTAGCTGCATCATTTTTTTCAGTATCTGAACACCAAAGCATATATGTTAGCTGCAGAATCAAATTCTTTTGTTTCTTAACTATCTTCCATTCTTGGAGATTGTTGTCAGAATTGCTTCATAATTGTAACAATAAGACAAAAGATATTTATTGGGGCCACATTTAGCTCTTAATATTTATCTTAAGGTCTAAGACTTGTGCTTAGATGTGCACCTTATGTTCCAGAATACATTAGCTGTCTTTTTTCTCCTAATACCTTCAAACTTGTTTATTACCAAGAACATAATTTACGTGATACCAGCTCAGAAATGCTTTGAGACTTGGGCTGTAATCAAGGAGCAGTGCATTGCTAATTTTTATATATGCTCAAAAGTTGAAGGAGAATGAAATATATATTTATTCATTATAAGGCATACTATTATAAGGTATACTATTTTATGTATGTTAAAATAATAAAGCTTATTAAGTGTGTTTTTGAAATGCCTTTTTTTCTGGACTCATAAATACTTCTCATATATAATGAGATAATTTACTATGTGGAATTGGTAGTCAGATTTTTCTTTTTAAAATTACTTTAAGATTAGTAGGAATAATATAGAAATAATAATAATTTAATAAAATAATAAAGAAATATTACAAATATTTTTATTGTGTGTTTTAGAATTTAAATAGCTTGCAAGGGATTGTAACTTATGTTTGTCTGATATTTTTTATAACTAGTGAGTATTTTTATTTCTTAAACTTTATTAAATTTGCAATTAATATTACTTCTCACCTTTACTTTGGTTGCGATCACAACAAGTAAATGTTTGATAAAATTCAGAGAGATATTCTAAGAATGGTAATATATGGATGTAATCCCAGAATATAGGAGGCTGATAAAGAAGGATTGGAGCTGAGTTGGACATCAGTATATAATGCATAGAGAAATCTCTTGAAAAAAATAAATCAAATAATACAATTGAAATGTTTATGAAAATGATAGCTATAGTACATGAAATGATTAAAAGCAGAATATCAATATAGTAAATATATTGTTAACTTAAAAAATAAATAATAAAATATCAAAGACTGCTAAATATATAAAATATATAATTGCTGACTGATAATGGGGTGCCCACATAAGTATAGGTCATGCCACTGGAGAATAGGTCATTTCAAAAACACACTTAATATGCTCTATTATTTTAACTTGTATAAAATAGTATACTATAAACTACTAGAGCATTAGGCTACAGAATCTGCTATACATTGAAAGCTATATGGATATTTTCCTCCATGCTACTAAACAACACTGGACTCATATAAGAGGTATACTGGGGGATAGAAATGGCTCAACACTTAAGAGCACTAGCCTCTCTTTACAGAAGACCAGAGCTAATTTCTCAAGACTCATATCCAGAGCATTCAACACACTATTCTGACATCTGAAGGTGCCTGCATACATACATACATGAATATTATGTGTGTATAACATATGTACTATATATGCAAATATATATCATATTATGTATTATAATATATACATATATCATATGTATTATAATATATACATATAGTATATAAATCTAAAAATTGAGTGTACTATTATTAGTCACATAGCAATCATGTTAATCTGTAAGAACACATTAAAAGAAATATTTAGCTTTTTTAAATTCTTGATAAATGAATTATCCTACAAAAAATGATTTACTAACACTATTGGTGATATATAAAAATTGAGCAAAGCAATGCCGTATTTAATTTCCATGTTGAATGAGGAAAGTATCAGGGATGATGCCACAAGGATTTCACTAAGTGTTATTCAGCTTGAGAAGACCTTAATACTTGAAGATTTAACATACCCATTGTTAGTCTCTAAAGCCTATTTAAGATGAATTCCAGCCTCTGACTCTCTCTCTTCCTTTGTTCTCTCTCAGGAGCACTCCTACTCCTTCTTCTTTCCTATCTCTCTCACTCTATCAGCTCTCTCTCTCTCTCTCTCTCTCTCTCTCTCTCTCTCTCTCTCTCTCTCTCTCTCTTTCTCTCTCTCTCTCCCTCTTTCTTCTGTTACCATAACCATATACCTGTAATAATAAAGTCCTATTTCATAGAAACATCTTCTAAGTGTCTCCTGCTACCCACTGCTGACTTCTGCCTCATCTGCCACAAGGCCTCTGCATTTACAGGCATCCTGCTGCCAGATAGATAACTGGGTAGTTCATATTCGTACCATGCCAGATTCACATAAAATCCTAAAACCCATGCAATTTGAATTTTTGTCAAGATTGTATTTTATAAAGCAAACATTATTTTCTATTAGTTTAATAATAAAGTAAATTGGAATTTACTTTGTTGCAAAGCATTATTAGGAAACTCTCTTATAAGAATTAATCTTTTAACCTTTCACCTTTTTATTTAATATATGATGATATCAATATAAAGACTACTTAAACTCAAATTATGTCATGATGTCTCTGTGAAAGGAATTAAAGATGACACAGAGTTTCCTTACTATATACATATAGTGAAATCAGTAGCATAAATGACACATTTAGTAACAATTCCAATTAAGTTGCTTTCTATTGAACTTATAAATTAATTTCCCATATTTTGTCTAGTGTATCATATAGATATAATTAATTAAGTTTTAAATCATCTTTTCTGTTTTATTAGCTTAGTGATGTTCACACTAAATAAATTAATAAAAGACTGTTACCACAGAATAATGCTTATTTGCTATATGTTTTCACATGTATAATAAAACAAACAAAGCTAATATTTTAAAGTCTGTTGGCAACAGTATTATAACAACTAGCTTATCAATTTCAAAGTAACTATATACATTTTGATTTGTTAAGTAAATTTTATATATAAAATAAATATTTAGCGAAGTAAATGTTTTTTTAAAAGTTTCCAAAAATAAACATTTAGCATTCTAAGTGTTAAAAATGTAATGATTAAAATTTATTTGTAGCATTTGTCTAGATGGGGTAAATAGTATCCAAATTTTTAAATTTCTTCATATGTATAATCTATCAATATTATGTAATGCACATAAATTAACTATAAATTATATCTGATCCTTTTAGATAAATCTTAGAATGTTTTTGAGAGACATAATTTTACGTAATGGTTGTAATTAAAAACATTGCCTTTCGTCAGATATTTTGCCTGTCTCAATCCTTACAGAATAAAGGGGACAGACAAGAGATGATAGAAATATATGTTTAAATATTAAACATATTATTGCATATAGTTGCTTTTTGAGAAAATAAATACACATTCAATTGAAATATATTGCTGATATTTTGAGAAAAAATATTTTACTTTATTTTAAATTTAAACAGAAATTCAACTCTACAGTTCAAGATTCCCACAGCAAAACTTCTTGATGATGATGAGATTCACCCGCTTACTGTGACATTTCCAAAAGGAAGAGTTATTGCAGGTTCTGATACTGGAGAAAATGATGTGTTACCTTGTCATCTTAGTTTCAGTTCATCTAAACCCGTTTCTTTTTTTGCCAATCTTCTCTTTTGTGATGACAAAAATAATTGGTAAGATATTTAAATGTGGATATTTTTGTACTTGACATTGAATGACACTAGTTTTATATTTTATACTTTTGTAAAGTGATAAAAAGGATAACATCTACTATAATGTTTCTGGACATACAATTTTAAATGTTCCTAACATAAATTTGCTTTCATGAAAAAATAGCTAAATAGTGGATCATATGCATTTATAGTACTATAACTTAGTTAACTGGTTTTCTCAGACTCATTTTTCATATGTAAATAGAAAGTTGATATGTGCAAAATTTTACAAGTAGTTATGTAGAACATGAAGTGTGGAGATACAATACAACCTGATTCTTTTATTGATGATAGTTTTGGTGGTTTGGCTTGGTAGGATTGTAGTACCCAATTACACCATAAGAAAGCTTGAAGGACAACAGAGGAATAGTACAAGGATTTTTGTTATATGCAGACATTTATTGAAAGCATCTATGCCATATATATGAGTGTGTGTGTGTGTGTACACATGCACATATATCTCAAAGTATAAGAAAAGATAATCTATCATATTCTTTTTCTAATGTAGTTTTGCATGTTTCCTGTCTCTTTTCCCATTTATTTCCAGCACCTTTCTTATACACATACATACAGACAGATATACATCATATACACACATACAAACAGAATGAAAATTTCCTTTACTCTATAGTAGATATATTCATTACCGTCTTCCCAATAAGAAGGGTGTGGCCTGGGAGATGACTCTATTGATAAAGCACTTCTGTCTGTGTCAGTTATTTCTAGGGCTAAGGAAGTGACCTCAAGGTTCAGAGAGAGACTGTGTCTCAAAAAATAAGTGAAAATTGATTGAGAAAAAACAAACATGTAGCTTTTTACCCTTCACATAAACTACACTGTGCATGCACTTCTTTGATTGTGAGCCTAGCCTTTAACAGCTGAGCCATCTCCCCAGCCCTGTGCATGCACTTTTACACATACACACACATGCCTCTTTCTCACACACATACACACAGGAACAGGAATGTAAATCCTCTGTTTTTTAGTTTATTATTAGTATGTCCAGATGCAAATTATTTCCATAGTATTGTTTAAATAATTTGAATGTTATGGTTTTCTTTTATTATTATAAAAAGAAATCACACTTTCTATTGAATGTTATGTTTTGATCAAAGAGTCTGTGTCATAAATTCAGTCAACATCTATGTACTGATGATTCTTACTGAAAATAAAGTCAATATAAATGAGTACTTATAATCTACCATAGTAATCTGATAATTAAAGTAATAGTGTTATGAAAAGTCATCAAAGAATTATATTGCATCAAAACCTATTATTAAAGCAACAAATAGCATTTTTTTATTGAAACTATAAAGATGGGTTGATAAAATGTTATAAAGATAGCTTCTCTGGATTGTTCTCAGGTTAGGGATATAGTTCAGTGCAATAGTGATGTCTTACATGTTTGAGCACTTAACTTCAAATGCCAACAGTGGGCTGAAAGAGGAAAGAGGTTAAGACAAAGGAATGCATGTTATTTTATCAAGATGAGATGAGAAAAAAAAGGAATACTTAAAGATGATCAGGTCTGGAAAATGGCAGCCAGGGATATTTATTCTCTTGTCATGGAATAGCTGGTGTAGAATTATGAAAATGGCTGCTTTCAAAATTCATATATGCCTCAAGTGAAATCAGCATGATTGTGGAATATAGGAGAGAGGTTTTCAAAGGTCACTGCAAAAATTGCACAGCCTAGCTACTTTGTTTATGTGTTTGGATCTTTCCGCCATGAATGAAATGAGACATTGCATGATTTTTAGTTTGTGATGCAATGTAATAGCTATCACTTTTGTTTTTTTTTTTTTTTTGCTTTTTTGGGGGGGATTTTTTTCTTTATTTATTTTGTATTTATCAAAAAAACAGTAAAATGAATTTAAAATGCTGAAAGTTAACAATAACTATAAAGAGGATAAGAATCATAAGCATGGCTTATCAAGGGTGATAATGCAAATACACATATATTTACTTTGTGTTCAGCTTTCCCTCTGAATTTTTTTTCCATCCCTGTATATCCTTATTCAAGGTCCCTTCCAACTCCCACCACATCAGGTCATTTTTCTTCTCACCAACTCCCCATCCCCTCCCTGGACAGGGAGCAGACAGTCCTATGGTCCCACTGACCCAATAATGTTTGGATTAGTCTCCATGCCTGGCCAAATCCAGTTTTGTCCATCCTCCCACAAGAGTGAGTCAGGTTTTCCTATAGTTGGAGTGGGGTCTGAAGGGTCAGTCCGGGATGTTACTGATCCCAAGCTGTTCAGTGGTTGTGGTTTGCAGCTTGGGCATGCTTGGCTTTTTTTCTTGTTTGTTTGTTTAGAGACCACTAATGAGTGAGTACATCCCCTGCTTATCTTTCTGAGATTGTGATACCTCGCTCAGGAGGATATTCTCCAAATCCATCCATTTGCCTGCAAATTTTAGGATGTCATTTTTTCTTACTGCTGAATAGTATTCCATTGTGTAGATGTACCACAGTTTGTTAATCCATTCTTCAGTTGAGGGACATCTAGGTTGTTTCCAGGTTCTTGCTATTACAAATAATGCTGCTATGAACATAGTTGAGCTAATACCGTAGGAGTGTGAATGTACCTCTTTAGGGTATACACTCAGAAGTGATATTGCTGGGTCCTTGGGGAGATTGATTCTCAATTTTCTGAAAAACCGCCATATTGCATTCCAAAGGGGCTGAACAAGCTTACACTCCCACCAACAATGGAGGAGTATTCCCCTTGTTCCATATCCTCTCCAACATAGGCTGTCATCTGAGCCTTTTATCTCAGCCAATCTAACAGGTGTTAGGTGGTATCTCAAAGTTGTTTTGATTTTCATTTCTCTGATAGCTAAAGATGAAAAGCACTTTTTCAAGTGCCTTTCAGCCATTCGTAGTTTCTCTGCTGAGAATTCCCTTTTTAGATCTGTACCCCATTTTTTGATAGGGTTATTCAAGGTTTTGGGCTCTAAATTCTTGAGCTCTTTATATACCTTAGAGATCAGTCCTCTATCACTTGTAGGGTTGGTGAAAATCTTTTCCTATTCTGTAGGCTGGCATTTTGTCTTATTACGGTGTCCTTGGCTTTGCAGAAGCTTCCCAGCTTCAGGAGATCCCACTTATTGATTGTTGGTCTTAGTGTCTGTGCCACTGGTGTTATATTTGGGAAGTGGTCACCTATGCTAATTTGTAGAAATGTATTTTCCACTTTCTTTTCTATCAAGTTCAAAGTGGTTGGGTTTAAGTTGAGGTGATTGATCCACTTGGATTTGAGTTTTGTGCAGGGTGACAGGCTCGTATCTATTTGCATTTTTCTACACAATTCCAGCCAACTTTGCCAACACCATTTGTTAAATATGCTATCTTTTTTCCATTGAATGTTTTGGGCCTCTTTGTCAAAGATCAGGTGTTCATAGGTTTTTGGGTTAATGTCTGGATCCTCAATTCTATTCCATTGGTCCACAAGTCTGTTTTTATGCCAGTACCAGGCTGTTTTTATTACTGTAGCTCTATAGTAGAGCTTGAAGTCAGGGATGGTGATACCTCTTGAGGTTCTTTTGTTGAGTAAAATTGTTTTGGCAATCCT
Organism: Sigmodon hispidus; assembly: GCA_004025045.1. Lineage (NCBI taxonomy): Eukaryota > Metazoa > Chordata > Mammalia > Rodentia > Cricetidae > Sigmodon > Sigmodon hispidus. The sequence goes on from PVIH01029406.1 coordinate 12,090, forward strand.
GGCTTCCCTGTTATTCCAAATGAAATTGAGTATTGTTCTTTCAAGGTCCAAAAAATATTGTGTTGGGATTTTGATGGGCAATTCATTGAATCTGTAGATTGCCTTTGGTAGAATTGCCATTTTTACTATGTTGATCCTACCGATCCAGGCACATGGGAGAGCTTTCCATTTTCTGATATCCTCTTCAATTTCTTTCTTCAATGATTTAAAATTTTTATCAAATAGGTCTGTCACTTCTTTGGTTATAGTTACTCCAAGGTATTTAATACTATTTGCAGCAATTATGAAGGGTAATGTTTCCTTTATTTCTTTTTCAGCTCTTCTATCTTTACTGTATAGAAGGGTTACTGATTTTTTTGAGTTTATCTTGTATCCTGCTACATTGCTGAAGGTGTTTATCAGCTGTAGCAGTTCCTTGGAAGAATTTTGTGGGTCACTTATGTATACAATCATATCATCTGCAAATAGAGATAGCTTCACTTCTTCTTTTCCAATTTGTATGCCATTAATCTCTTTTTGTTCCCTTATTGCTTTAGCTAAAACTTCGAGAACTATATTGAATAGATAAGGGGAGAGAGGACATCCTTGTCTAGTTCCTGACTTTAGTGGGATTGCTTTGAGTTTTCCTCCATTAAGTTTGATACTGGCTGTCAGCTTCTTGTAAATCGCCTTTATTACATTTAGATATTCTCCCTGTATTCCTGATCTCTCCAGGGCTTTAATCATAAAGGAGTGTTAGATTTTGTCAAAGGCTTTTTCCCCATCTAAGGATATGGTTATGTGGTTTTGTTCCTTTAGTTTATATGATGGCTTATATTTACAGTTTTTCGTAAGTTAAACCAGCCCTACATTTCTGGGATGAAGCCTACTTGGTCATGGTGGATGATATCTTATATACTTTGTTGTATATGGTTTGCCAAAATTTTGTTGAGAATTTTCGCATCAATATTCATGAGGGAAATTGGTCTGTATTTCTCCTCCTTTGTTGTGTCTTTGAGTGGCTTGGGTATTAGGGTGATTGTGGCCTCATAAAAGGAATTTGGCAATATTCCTTCAGTTTCTACTGTGTGAAATATTTTGAGGAGTAATGGTAGTAATTCTTCTTTGAATATGTGGTAAAATTCGGCACTGAAACCATCTCGACCAGGGCTTTTATTTTTGGGAAAGTTTGTAATGACAGCTTCAATTTCCTTAAGGGTTATAGGCCTGCTTAGGTAATTAATCTGATCTTCATTTAATTTTGGTAGATGGTACCTGTCCAGAAAGCTGTCCATTTTATCGAGATTTTCCACTTTTGTGGAATACAGATTTTCAAAATATGATCTGATAATTCTCTGTATTTCCTGGTGGTCTGTTGTTATGTTCCCCTTTTCTTTTCTGATTTTGTTGATTTGGACACTCTCTCTCTGTTTTTTTTTTTGTTTTTTTTTTTTTTTTTTTTTTTTTTTTTTTTTTTTTTTTTTTTTTTTTTTTTTTTTTTTTTTTTTTTTTTTTTTTTTTTTTTTTTTTTTTTTTTTTTTTTTTTTTTTTTTTTTTTTTTTTTTTTTTTTTTTTTTTTTTTTTTTTTTTTTTTTTTTTTTTTTTTTTTTTTTTTTTTTTTTTTTTTTT
>PVIH01029407.1:0-13694 GCA_004025045.1 Sigmodon hispidus
TTATAAATAATGCTGCTATGAACATAGTTGAGCTAATGCTTTTGGGGAATGAATGTGCATTTTTAGGGTATATGCCTAAGAGTGATATTGCTGAGTCCTTGGGGAGATTGATTCCCAGTTTTCTAAGAAACTGCCATACTGCATTCCAAAGTGGTTGAACAAGTTTACACTCCCACCAACAATGCAGGAGTGTTCCCCTGCCTGGGTGAGCCTGGGTAGCAGCGAGGCAGGCCTTCTAAACATGATCTCACATGAGCAAATCCCTCCCTAGATAGAGTTCAGCAGGCCCAAAGCAAAGGGAAGAAAAGGAAAGGGATCTATATCTATCCTTTGCTGGATACTAACAAGAGTTTTGTTAGAGTTTCTTTCTCTTTCTTTTTTTAAACTTTTAAAATGTATACTTTGTGGCTTTCTGAACATGCAGTTTGATCACATTCATCTCCCAGCCCCTTTGTATCTGCCCTCTGCCCTTGCAACCTCCACCACAAAATAAAATAAAATTTAAGAGAAGGAGGGAGATCTTGACATGGATACTATAGTGTGACAAAGTGAGTCACACAGACCTTTAGTCCCTATCCCTTTTGTCCATTTATCTTTACTTTCAAGTGTCCATTGCAAAAAGTCATTAGTCTGCTCAAGGCCTCTAGTCTTTGCTACCCTATCAATACTGGGCTCACGCTGAAACTCCTCTTGAATATCCTATTGTTTTCCTGTGTAGTGGAGATGCTGAACTTTGGAGTTGTGGGACCAGCCACAGCTCATGCTCCAGAAGATCATGGATGGGGTGCATGTTGGAGTGGGCCTACTCATAGCCCTGATTCTAGGCCTGGATGGCTGCAATGTTGGTCAGCTTACCAGGTCTCCCCCTTCTCACTTCCAAGGTAAACTCTTGAGCACAGCCCAGGTAGTTCACCCTATGGAACAAGGGGGAGGATCCACTTCTCCTGATTTCCCATCCTCAGGGGCAGCTGTCCCACACCTATATCTTCAGGGCCAGCTCTACTGTGTTGCCAAGGCGAGGTGCACCAGCCAGTCTCCTAAGTGCTGCAGCTGGTGAGGGACAGGAAAAATGTTCACAATCCCAGTGTAGCACTGAGACTTTCTTAGGGTGAGCTTTTAAGCACAAAAACCACTTTCTGGGTTGACATACTTTAGCCAATAAGAAGCAGAACTACAGAAGCTAAAAATCAAGGTTAGTGTACATTTAGAGACCTTCCCAGAACTGTGGACTTTGATGGATTAGGTCTTTGTTTTCATTTTGGCAGGTGATGCTGTCTATCTACATCCTCAGTTTTACAGCCTGAATGGTACTTCCTTCATGGAGTCAGTTGTTCTACTGAAGACCTACTAACATCTGTGGTCCCAGTATAATTTGGTGTAGAGTAAAGGACTAGAAAAAAATGTGAATAACCCTAAGGAAAAAATAGAAAAGATAGTTATGGAAGATGAGTGTGGACATAAATTAGAAAATCAAATGTGGAAGGAGATAAAAGAGGGGAACAGGAGGGGATAAAGGGAGGGAGAGCTAAAATTAAGGACCATTTGAGGGGCCATAGAAAAACCTGATATAGTAGAAGGTTTCTAAAATATATACATGTATGAAGATAATCTAAATGAAATTGCCAAGTAATGGGGAAACTGAGCCCCCACATGGGGCATCACTTTTCACCATCCTTATATCTAATTAAGCTGTTGGACAAAGGGACCACATAAGAACCACACACAACACAGGCCCCATCTCTGATAACTATTCACAAATGAAAAATTAGTTCTCTCCAACGGAGTCTCACTGGAGATGCAAACCACTCATAAAGTCAGGCCCCATGACCAACACAAAATGAACTTAATGGTCTTTTTGAAGGTTTTTTTTGTCTCATCATGTTTTACCTGGAAATCTTTTCTTTTCTTTTCTTCCTTCCATTCTTTCTTTCTTTCTCTTTTCTTTCTTCCTTCTTTCCTTTCTTTCTTTCTTTATTTTTTTCTTAAAGGTCCTTTGTGTGTTGGTATATATATATATATATACATATATATGTATTGACTTCCAACTTTGTGCTTTTATGAGATCTTGTGTGTATAAATGTGTGTTCTTTGTATCTATATGTGCCTTTTAGTGCTTTTTTTCTTTAACACTTTTAGTTTTGTTTGTTTTTAATTTTTTAGTAATATTATTTAAAAGCATATTTGTTTTCTAAGGAGTGAATTTGGATGGGAGGGAGGTGGGGAGGATCTGGGAGTCGTTAAGGAATGCTATAAGTAGAATGTACAGTATGAAAAATAATTTTCAATAAAATGAAAAAAATTATGTAATTTTTTAAAATTTTTATCAATATGAGTTTTGTATTTTTTAACAAAATTTTTATCTATTTTTTAAAATTTTTTATCTAATTTTTTAAAATTTTTATCAATATGAGCTCTAAATTTTTTTGTGATCAAAGCAGACCTCTTTTTTATGGAAACAATGAGTTTTTGGAGTGTCTTAATATGTTTATCTGTGTCAGACATTTTAGCCTCATACTCTCTATGTTGAGATCCCTTAAAATAGGTAGGTATGAAGTATATTATCACACAAAAAAAGCAAAAAGACTCCTGGGTGGAGATAACCTCTAAATGCATAATCTTGGAAATAATCTTTTATCACCATTGTGAAAAAGTGAGTAAAATTGTGAACATTTATCTGGTCGGACATTTTAGAAGAAAAAAAAATTGCCTTATTCAGATGTAATGAGGACTTACAGTCAGCAGGTGTTGCAGTTGCGATCAGCAGCGGCAGCAATGGTGCGTGAAACGAGGTGGTGATTCGGCTGGGAGGGTCTCTGTTAAATGTTTCAACAAATCTTACCGGGCGTGCACCACCAGAACCGGGTCAATCCATCTCTCAGGAGGTCTGCTGCGCGCAGATTTGTTCCTGGTTGCGTACAGGAGGCTTGTGCGCAGCTGAGAACCAAAGCCGTTCAGACCGGCTCTGTCCGCAGGTGAGGAACCCAGCAGATTTGTGGAATTAGCCCCACGTTGGGTGCCAATTATCGCAGTATGAACCCGCCGTGAGATATGTTTTAAATGAGGTTTATTTTGTGAGAATCACTTATAAAACAGAGGAGGTTTTAAGAGGAAGTGAAGGGATAACCACACGCAGCACCACACCACAGAACTCCCGCACCATGACCGGCACCCGCGCACTTCCCCAAAAACCCCGCCCATCTCGAGAGCTCCCGGCCCTGGCGAGAGAACCCCTGCTTCCTGTCTCTCTCCAGGTGTTCTCCGAAGCTTGTTCTCGTAGACCACGCCCCTCTCGGCTTCTGATTTCTTGCTACACTACACCTTAAGATTTTACAGTACACTTGGTAATGAAGAAAGAAGGACAATAAAAAAAAATGTCATGTTCATCAAAAAAGAAAAAAAAACTTTAGATTTTGCCTGTGCTCATGGCAGAAATTGAGTGGCATATTCATGTCTAATTATGAAACTAAAAGGCAGACATACAGCCAAAGGGACAGAGTGTAGGATTTTCACAACCACCTTAAGCAAATGACAATGTATGTTTATGCATGCCTGTAATATGAAGTTTCTAGCCTGGATTTTTGGGTCTAGCCCAGAGGTTTGGACCTGCTCTCAGCCTCACTGCCAATTAGGCCCAAATAATCACACAAAGGCTTATATTAATTTCATGCTGTCGGTCTATGGCTTAGACATATTGCTAGCTCTCTCATGTTATCTCAACCATTTCCATTAATCTGTTTAGCCATGGTACATTTGGTACATTTTCTCAGAGCAGCATGGTTGTTTTATTTCTTTGCATCTGCTGGTGTCTCTGATAGTATCTCTCCTGATGTTTCCCTCTGCTCTTCTTGTTCTCAGAGTTTACTTAGTCTAATATCCCCGCCCACACTTCCTGTCTGCCTTTGGGCAATCAACTTTTTATTAAACCAGTAGGATGGACAAATATTTCCAATGTACCTGAACACAGTCCCACAGCACATCCCATTTTGACATCATCTTGAAACATAACCTCTTACTCAGCCAATGCAAAAAAAGGGAAGGAAGTGGTAATTAATATTTCCTGTTACACAGGTGGTGTGGGGCATCATCCTCAGAGCTCTGATGAGCAATAACAGGCAATCCAGCTTCCTGTGCACTGTAATTAGGGCCAGTCAAGAAGTGGATGAGGTCTGTATGTAGTTCCTGCCATTGCCTTGGTCACAGAATGAAAAATATGTAACAAAGGTACCCAAGCTATAGGACTATAAAAAGCTGATAAAAATCTTCTATAATTTTACTCATTACAAACACCATTAAGATGATGAGATTGGCTAAAAATAGAGACAGAAAATGTCAAATTTATGGTAGGACTTTTGTTGAAAGAAGTTCCCCTTATCCTTTAAGACAAACAAGCAAAACAAATCAGCCAAGTCATTCTAGAAAGACCAGTGTAATAGGTCAAAGGTCAGGAAGTATGTGCTGTAATAAGAAGCTCCCAAACTTATTAATACAATTCGTGTGTTTTTGTGTGTCCCTTAACATGCACCATGTGTGACAATAAGGCTGACAGCTACATGTTTAATATAATTTACTTTAAATCTAGACTCTGAGATCTTCCATCCCATCCTCATTGGCTGAGGCATTATGAATTGGGGAAGGGAGCCAAGAAACTGCCATAACTATAACACAATGTGTTTAATCTAGAAAACAGCCAAACGGAACTTAAGCTGAGTCTTTTCTGACCACAATTTTTCTCTGGGCTTAGATTCTTTGGTGCCACTGGAGCCTAGAGACCAGTTGGTAAAATTACAAAGTAGGTCTGTGTGTGAAGACAATTCCTATGTGTATTAGTCAATATGAGCAAATTCTTCACAGAGCCTACTTAGGAAATAAACAGGTCCATTTAGTGTGCAGGTCAGGAAGTCTAGGGGGTATGGTGGGGACTTAGTGAATATCACTTTTTGATGTAGAGGAATTGGGAAAATTCAGTGTGGGGCAAACAATTAATTACATTGCTGGGCAAAAACAGAGAGAGGTGGGTGGTGCTAGGTTTGCTCCTTTTAGGACTATCCTCTCCGGAAAACTGAAGGGATCACACTTTGAGAACTACCTTCTTCAAGCATGTCCTCAGGATCTAAGGCTCTCTCACTATGTTCCACTTCACAAGGGTTCTCAGTTGCACCTGCTAAGGACCAAACTTACAATATTTGACTCTTTAGCTCTGACACAAACCATATTCAAGCTATAACACTGTGTAATGCTGAATTTGAAATAAAGATAAAAACATTGCTTCTGAATGATTTCAGGAACACTAAATGTATATATGTATAATTAACTAAACTTAGAAACTCTAATAATACTTATCCTCCCAGGTGGTGGTATTTGGATTTTTTTTGGCAATTTTATGCACATCTGATTTCCATAATTACTTACTGCTCTCATAATTTGGAGAAAAATTCATTAGTGGAGTGTTTACTTTGTGTAATGAGTGTCACCAAAGTAGATGCTGCTATAACAGCTTACCTGAGTACAACGTGGGAAGCAGTAAACCTTTCAAGGGCTGTTTTCTTGTCTTCAAGTGGTGGGGTCCTCAGTAGGCATTGGGGACATGATTGATAGATCAGCAGCAGTAGCTGTGTGGCAGTTTCCTGAGGAAGAGGGTACCCAAGAACCTGGAGTCTATCATGTCTGACACAAAGCTGCTTTTTCTCCTCCTCTGCAGAAATTATTAGATTAATCACTGTGATCCTTAACAGAATGCCCTTCAGGTTCCTGTACATGTTTTTATTGGTCAAACAAAATAAAGTAACACTTTTTAAAAAGCGCAGTGCTTGGTTCAGTAACAGACTTTATTATTGCAGGTTTATTTCCTTGAAATTGTAGACAAATGCAATAGACAGAAGACGCCTTTCCCTATAGAAGAGCGGTGATGAAGCCAGGAAGAAGAAGAAGAAGAAGAAGAAGAAGAAGAAGAAGAAGAAGAAGAAGAAGAAGAAGAAGAAGAAGAAGAAGAAGAGTGTGCTATCTTATGTAGAAAACATATAAGACTGCAGACTTCACCAGCAGTCCGAGCTGGGTGTCCAGTCTTCATCTCTGTTCACCTCAGCTGTGACAGTGATGGCTGCTTTTTATTCCTGGGACATGGACATAGCTGCTGCACTGCCTCACAACCCACAGTTGGATTCCATTCAAGTCACCTTACAAATGTCACCTCTTTAGAGAGACCCCTGAAAGACAGGCAGAGAAAAAACAAGTACCTGAGCTCCTGGCTCGATGGCCCTGCTCTCTAGACCATAGGACAGGTCACATACTGTGCTCCTTCTCCACCCTTCACAGCCTCAACAACCAGCCAGCAGCAGCATCCTCTTGCTGCCAACCACTGCCCATGGCATCTGTAACCCCTAGAGCCCGGCATTGGAGACCCCTGAAGGCACAGATTTCAGCTTCACTGATTGGAGGAAGAAATGGGTAGATGACAGTGTAAGAATACCTTCAACAACATAAATGACAATATGACACCACCAGACTGTTTTTCTTGACTTTCTTTAAAGGATTTATTGATCTCTTCCAATTTTCTGCCTTTCCTTTGATTTTTAAAGGGGATTTTCATTTCCTCTTTAAGGGTCTCTATCAACTTTATAACTTTAAGGTCATTTTCTTCCTCTTTATCTTTGTCAGGATGTTCAGGTCTTGCTGTGCTGGGATCACTGGGCTCTGGTGGTGCCATATTGCCCTTTGTGTTGTTATGTGTATTCTGACTCATCTATGTTTGGGGTAGTAATAGGTACAGTTGTTGGTTCCTATGAGGTCTTTGTTGTGTACGTCTTTTGTTCCTTTATTGTCTGTTTCCTTTGTTGTCTTTTGGCCTGAATGGACAAAGATTCTGATGGTTGGCTTGTCCCCATCCCAGTAGGGCTGATAAAAGTTTAGGTGCCTTAGACACAACAGATCCTCCAGTTCATCAGTGCCGTGTGGGCTTTATTGTGCCTATAAAATCTGTTCTTCCTGCTGGTGTGGGTTGTGTCTATTCTTCCAACTTGAGTAGGTGGTTCTTGTATAGGGACAGCTGATGTGGTGGTGCATGGTTGGCCAACATGAGAACAATGGGGTCAGTGGATTTGGGCAATGGAGTTGGTCGTAGAGAATACAGAGTGCAGTGAGTGTCAAGGGTGTGTGATGCCTCCTGCTTGCACATCTCTTACCTGTTGGCCATCAACTTGGGACTGCTCTTAATGAGAATTTATAATTGATAGTTAAAGTATTTTGATGGCCTCATTACAAATCTTTGTCATGTAATTCCAACATCAGATTCATTTCTATGCTAATATTGCATTAATGTTCTTCTTGCTGGAGTTTGATTCTTAGTGTGTTGAATCAATGTTCTAAGATTTATTTTTATTAATTTGAAAATATTGTTATTATCATATATATTAATTGTAATTATGTATGTGTGGAAAGGACATGTGCATGTATGAACGCAGGTGCTCGTGGAAGCCATAAATGCCAAATCCTCCTAAGGTTGTAGTTACCAGTGTTTGTGAGCCACCCAATGTGTGTGCTGAGAATCTAACTTAAATTGTCTTTGAAAGCAGTACCTGCTCTTTAACCACTGAGCTGTCTGTCACTCCAGCCTGGGGTGGCTTTTTTAATTGTATCCTGAATGTTTTGTTTATATTAGGAGACCTTGAACTCTGTTTTTACTTCGTACAAGTGAAATAAATGAACTCAAGAAACTTTAAAAACTAGTAAAATATTTTATTTTAGCGTTTATCTGTCTCTTTTTTTTTTTAAGGAAAAAAAAACAAGTCTTAGGTAGGTATGGTGATTGACAGCTACAATTCCAACACTTGAGAAGGCTGAAGCAGAGAGATAATCCATCAGATGCACAGATGCAAACTATTTCAGAAAAGCCTGGGTATAGAGTAAGACCCTGTTTTAAAAAGAGCAGAAAAAGAGCAAACAACAAAAGCATGTCTTCAAACACTCTAGTGAGCTATAGTTTTGTGATCCTAACAGGAGAAGAGTTATACTAAAGAGAGACATTTAATAAACCCTTCAACAATGGGACTATTTAGATGATAGCTTTGAAAGAATTACAATTTACCTGGTGACCCTAGGCTGGGAGAAAGGACAGGCTAGAACCTTGGTGCCAGCCAAAGGAACTTATCTCCCAGAAAGACTCTACATGGTCCTCACATTTGTCTCTTTTCATTAGACCCACCTGTGCGTATTTCCTGGCTCTCGCTGAATTCCATCTGTAAAATTGTAACACTAGCACAGAAAGACAGATAAACCAGGAGTTTTCTCTCCTGGATTTGGTCACACTGTAAAGAAACCTATGTTTCTTTAAAATTTCTTGTTTCCTAAATGTCTTTTAGAGCAGTATGTGTGAGTTTAAAGAATCTAAGTGCCTGGTAAGAGACAGAGAGAGCTTGTGAGGGGTTCCTGGGTTTTTTGTTTTTTTGTTTATTTGTTTGATTGGTTTGATTTGGTTTTTTTTTTTTTTTTGGTTTGTTTTATGTTTTGTTTTGTTTTTTGAATTGTTTCTAAAGAAGAAGCAATGGGGATTCCTATAACCTGTGAGTCCTTGGTGAGGAGAAGAAAATCTCTGGTCCATAGAAATAAAGAAATTGGTGGAGAGCCTTTGGCTGGTCCCTACCACAACCAGGCCACCCCTCCCACCCCATGTCTCTAGGTAGTAGAGGACAGCCTCAGTTCTGTAGTAACAGAGGGCTTCACTACTTGTTGTGGTGAGGTCTAGTGATGCAGCGCCTGACCTGTCTGTTTTCTCAGAGAAGAACTAGAATGTTCTTTGCCAGCCACAGTTGTTAGGATTCTTACTGTCAGGCTGTCCTGAGACTATGTTCCTGCTTGCCACAGACAGCATAATGATGGGCACAGGAGGAAGAGCCTGTCTGATCTTCCCTCTGTTGCTAGCCTGGGGGTTGGGAATTAGGAAACACTGAACCTGGGGAGTCTTTAAGATACACTCCCATCATGTAAGGGATCCCAACCCACTGTGTCATTGAGACTTCTCCTGTTGCTTCTTGTGTTATTTTTGAAAAACATAATTGCCCTATTTAGACCACTAGAATTTATTCTTCATCCCCATTGTTTTTTATTCCATTGTTTTTCATCTCCATAGCTACAATTGTTTTTTCTCATATTTTTTTCAGTCTCTGGTTGGTTTTTCTAGAGCAATAGCCATCTCACTTACCCATGAAGAGATAATTTTGCCTTATATTGGTCTTTCAGTTTTAAGTGCATTTATTCATTTTCTCTCTTTTCTTCTGTCTCTGGGTCCTTCCTTCATTCCCTCTCCTTTCTTTCTTCTAGGAGAAAAAAAGTGTTGGTCTCAAACTTGCAGTTTTACAAACTTGCAATGTTAGAGGTTTAAGACCTAAAGACCACTCTGCACAACCAAAGTCCAAATTGATAGTCTGTATTTTGTCGATAATTGGCAGGAGAGAAGCACTTCTCACAGAGCAACCCGAAATACATTTTAAAGGGAGAGTTTAAGAGGCAAAGAAGACAGAAAAACTACATCCTGTTTGGCTGTTGCAGAGTAAAGTAAAGCAAGCAAGCAGTTTTACAGAAGCCAGTAACAAACAAATAACAACAACAAAAAAACCCATACAGTTTGCTGGGGCATCTTAACCCCAAGTTCTTAGAGGGTTCAGTACTTTCCCATGGGACCTTTTATAGCACAGGTTTAAAAAAAAAAAAAGGCATGGGTAATTTCAGACTAAACTAAAGGTGGCTTCAGTTGAGACAAGATGGAGAAAACTTTGCCCTGTCAGATCAGCCTCCTAAGTACCGGGATTGTAAGTGTGCACCTCCCTACGTACAGGGAACGCATTCATTGTTTCTTTGTGTTATTCTGCAATTATTTTTATAACTTCTCTTATTTAAAAAAATTGGATTTATTTTATTTTATGTGTATGTTTTTCCTGCATTCATTTATGTGCCCATGGAGGTCAGAAAATGATATGAGATCCCCCAGAACTGGAATTACAGATGATTATGAGCACTGAGATCTGAACCCAGATTCTTTACAAGGGCAACAAGTGTTTTAACACCAAGCCTTCTCCCCAGCCTCTCCCTTTGAAATGTCTTCATTTGTATGCTAAACTTACTGCTTTGTTAGGCCTTGTCAGACTGTCCTTTGCTTCTTAAAATTTTTTAGTTTTTCATTTAATGCTTTTCTGTATATTTGCATTGTGAGCAGTTTGTACGAGTAGCCTTCTCAGTTCACTTTATGTTCTTCCTTGTCCATTGAGTGGTTTATTATCTTTTACTTTCCTAAAAGTTTTGTTTTCTAAACCACACTTGTCTCTACATTTTTATTCATTGAACTTATTTTTACCTTTTAAACTTTCTTTATACATATTATGGATAACTCATTTTATGGCCTACTAATTTGAATGTTTAAGACTTTGGATATTTCTAGTCTGGTGTGTCTGTGTTATCTTTCTTTGGTTTTCATAGAGTCTTCAATCTTTGGAATTCGGTTAATGTATAGACTATGGAATTGATGTTACCTTTTTGAAAAAGAAAAAAAAAAGTTGCCTTTGTTTCTACTAGTTTATATTGGAGAATAAACTACCAATATAGGTGACTTTAAATTCTTTATGGATGGATCCCCTTTGAAATGGAGAAATAGATATGATCTCCTGAGTAAACAGGGAGCCTGGGGTGGGTAAGGGGAGGTGGAAAGAGAACAGGAGGGAACTGAATGGTTAAGTTGAGGAAGAGACAGAGAAGGAGAACAAAGAAAAATATATCTTGATACAGGGAGCCATTTGGGGACTAGGGAGAAACCTGGTCCCAGGGAAATCCCCAGGAACCTACAAGAATGATCCCAGCTAGGACTTCAAGCAATTATGAAGAGGGTTCCTGAACTGGCCTTCCCTCGTAATCAGATTGATATCCACTCTAATTGCCATTATAGAACCTTCATCCAGTAACTGATGGAAGCAGAGATTCACAGCTAAGCACTGGACTGAGCTCCCAGTCCAGGAGAAGAGAGGGAGGAGGGATTATATGAGCAAAGGGGTCAAGATCATGATGAGGGGACCCACAAAGACAGCTGACCCAAGCTACTACGGGGCTCATTGACTCTGGATTGACAGCTGGAGAACCTTCATAGGACCAAACTAGGCCCTCTGAAGATGCATGATAGTTTTGTGGTGTGGGCAATTTGTAGAGTCTCTGGCAGTGGGACCAGGATTTATCCCTAGTGCATGAACTAGCATTTTGAAGCCCATTCACTATAGAGGGATACCTGCTCAGCCTTGATACAGGTGTGTGTGTGTGTGTGTGTGTGTGTGTGTGTCTTTCCTCAACTTGATATACCAGACTTTGTTGACTCCTCATAGAAGCCCTTATCCTTTCTGAGGAGCGGAGGACTGGGAGGTGGGAGGAAACTGTGTGTGAGTGGAAAGTGGGGGGGAACAGTGGTTGGCATGTAAAATGAAAAAAAAACTTTAAATAATTTTTTTAAAAAAAATTCTCCATGGAAAGGTTATAGAAAGTATCTTAGATCCCATGACTCTGTTCCTAAATCTGCTGTGGGCAGGTTTTTTTCTATTTGTTGGTTTGTTTGTTTTGTTTTTCTAACCCTTGTCTCACTTATTTCTGATCTATTCTTTATTTGCTTCCCTTTGTAGCTTTGAACTTAGTTGGGTCCTTGGGGTATAAAATGTGATTATTTGAGATATTTTATAATTCTTAATGTAGATTATTACAGCTTCTTTTGTGAACTCCAGCCTCCTTCCTGAGACTTCTTTCACTCCATTTGGCTACATGAGATGTTTTTATTTCCATTTTTATTTGCCTGATGATATTTTCATCCCTGGCTCCACCTTTTGATTTGAGACAGAGTTTCAGTAAGAGTCTAGGTTGACCTGCAACCTCTAAGGAGCCCAGACCCTCAAACTCATGATCTTTCCGTCCCAATTTCTGGAGTTCTGGGATCCAAACTTTTATTTCCCTTAGATATATTCTTTAGTCTATTATTTATTCAGGCATTTGTTGCTTGATTTCCACATCTTCTCATTCTATGCAGTCAGAAAGTATTTGATATGATGTGAATCTTACATTTTATGAGACTCAATCACTTGCTTCAGTCTCCTGGAGAACATTCTATGTGAACTTGATAAGGAAGTATATTGAACTACTGCTGGATGAAATTTTCTGTGGTGTCTGTTTGATTCATTTGTTCTATATTGTTAGTGTGTTGTTTTTCTTATTAATTTCCTGTCTGGAAAAAAAATAAGTCCATTTCTGAAAGTGGGGTGCTAATATCTCCTATAATTATTGTGTTGCTATGTTCATTTCTAGGGGATGTACATACTATATATATGTGTGTGTATATATGTGGATGGATATGTGTGTGTGCGCATGTGTATTTGTAGCTGTTATATCCTCTTGATGAGTTAATCCCTTTTTATTTAACATGACCTTTTTTATTATGCTATTGTTAATTAATTTTTAATCTTTATGTGTATAGATATTTTGCTTGCATGTATGTCTGTGTACTATGTGCATGCCTAGTGCCCACAGAGGACAGAAGAGGGTGTCATCACCCTGGAACTGAAGTCACAGATAGCTGTGAGCTACTCTACTGTTGCTGAGAATCAAATCCACATCCTCTGAAGAGAAGCCAGTATTCCTAATCACTAACCCATCTCTCCGGCCCTAGTTAAAAATATTTTTGAAATCAGGATGGCCACCTCATTCCCTAATGACCATTTACATGGATATTCTTTTCTACCATTTCACTTCTCTCCACATGTTGTAAAAATAAGTCTCTTGGATGCATAAGATTGGGTTTTGTTGCTTAGGGAAAAAAAAATCTAGCCTGTAGATTTTAACTGAAGAATTTAACCCATTTGCAAATAGACAAGGACTTTATTTTTGCCACTTTGTGCTTATTATTATTTTATTGTCTCCTTGTTATTCCATTACTGTCTTCTTTTGCAATTTGATTTTTATAATATACTCTTTGATTTGTTCCTATTTATCATCTGTGTATCTATTTTTTCTTTGTGATTGTCAGGAGCCTTACACAAAACACCCTAAGTCTTAAGCAGATAACAATATAACTGGCAGTGATAGCACATTTATTATAAAGACAAAGAAATAAAACAAATTATTTGAAAATGAAATGGTGCAATATTTAATTGTGCTTTAAAATTTTTAGGTTATTAGAGATATTTAAAAATGACTAGTGTGCCGCGCCCAGTCCCGTCCAGCAGGAAAAGACACAGCACCAGGATTCTTCTGTGGTAATTGACCAGGTCCTTTATTGTGACAGATACTTCTTACAGTAGTAGCCCCTTGCAGTAGTAGTTCCTTCCCCCAACCTGTGCAGCCAGTTTTAAGCTCAAGTCCTTCACTCAGCTAATGCCGTGTGGGCCTTCACCATAGGGCCACGCACACGGAAGCAAGCTAGTCAATTCAGCACATCCCATGGATGGAGTTAACTATTACTAGAAGCATTCGCCATCAGGAAGGTGGGGAACAGGAGCCAGCGCCATCTTTAAGGTGCGGCAGCTCCCAACAGCTCCCCCTTTTTGTTTTAATAAGACACAGGTAGGGCAGTGGTCCATTCTCTGCTGTGCAATTGGAACATAATCCTAAGAGTATCGTTGAGGCGTCCCCCTAGACATCCCAGGACCCGTCCATACCCTAGTTTTCGCAGAGGTGGGAGGTTC
>PVIH01029408.1:0-13692 GCA_004025045.1 Sigmodon hispidus
GGTGCAGAGAGAAGAGCCTTGTGCAGACTCCAGTCCTGGCTATTTGTAGTCTTTCAAGGGGGCGGGGCCGGCGATTGGGGAAGTTTCTGGGGCTGAAAAGGTTCATTACTATCCGACAAATGAACACACTTGCCGGTCAGAAAACCGACATTTGCGACGGCATCTGTATGAAATCCGCTAACGAAAGAAATAAGACGAAATGACAACGTTTACAAACGACAACCAGACGAGAGTAGAAAACGCGAATAGGAAAGAAAACGGCGGCATCCTGAGTGCATCTGATGCTGTCTTGCACTGTGGGTTAGGCATTTCTCCGCGTTTTCCTCACCGAGTCCGGAACCTGATTTCGTCCTTCTTAACGAATCCCGCGGCAGCCTGCCAGGCCGAGTCCGATTCTCTAAGAAAATAAAAGGACCCAGGCAGAAAATCGCAAATGCAGTTTATAATTATCGTCGGATTGTAGCCCGGGCCTGCTGAGAGCCCATGAGAAGTCGGTTTGGTGGACGAATCGCAAACTCGAGGGGATCGACGGTCGGTCCTCAAACCGCCCTGGTGCACAGGGATGGCTGCTCATCTAACTACGGGCACCACATCGACCCATGCGGGAATCGGGCTCTGCCAGGAAGGCTGCAGCGGGATTCGATAGGAACCACCATCCGGACAGAAAGAAATCCAACGAATTTACAGCATTTAGAAAAAATGGCGAGCCAGCCAAGGGGAGAAGACCCGAAAAGGAACCGAAATGACTGCATACAGTGCACATACAGTCTGCCATTCCTCCGCGTTTTCCTCATTCCAGATGGTCAAAAGCACCAAGGAAGAAAATTGCGGTTTAAAATTCCTTGGCGTTAGTGTTGAGCAAGGGGAATCACAGCCAGCCCTGCTCCTCCCACAGCGACCCTGAGGGGAAGATGTGCCTGGTTTGCAGCTTGGAAACAGAGCTTCCTCGTGCACAAGTGCGGTTTTACCAGCCAGTGATCCGCTAGTGTATGCCATTCGTCCACCAAACCGACCTCAAATTGACTGTCAGCAGGCCAGGCTGCAAAGCGACCGTGATTATAAACTGCGTGGGCGATTTTCTGCCTCAGGCCTTTTGTTTTCTGATGGAATCCGACTCGACCAGGCAGGCTGCAGCTGGATTCCTCCTTAACCACGAAACAAGATTTGGAAGACGAGAAAAAAGTCAAGAAATGGCTGCTTCCCCATGCAGGAGAGCACCAGATGCCCTCAGAACGCTGCAGTTTCCTTTCGTCTTTGTGTCTTCTACTCTCCTCTAGTTGTCGTTTCTAAACGTTGTAAATTTGTCCGATTTCTTTTGTTAGCGGATTTTATACAGATACCCTCGCAAATGCTCTTTTTCTGCCGGACAAGTGTCCGAAGTTATTCGATCTGGCCGTCTAAAAGACGACGAACTCCGAGTTTGAGGCACTGATCTCTTGGTCGTGGCTGCGTTCTTTTCGCTAAACTGACGGTTTCCGTGGACAGTTTAGGACTCAGGTGAGCAGGTCCGGGCTGAAATCCGAACGTAATTATAAATTACGTCCTCGATTTTCTGCCTGGGTCCATTTGTTTTGCAGTGGCCATCAAGCTCTGCCAGGCAGGGCATCCGGATTCTACAGGAACCAAGAACCATGATCCTAAGGACTTGAGGGCAACACCGAGAAATAGCTGACTCCCGGTGCAAGCGAGCATCAGATGCAGACAGGAGATCGCGGTTTCCTTTTCATGTTTTCTAAGATCAATTCTCCTCTAATTGTCGTGTCTAAATGCTGTAAATTCGTCCGAAATCTTTCCTTAGCGGATTTCATATGGATGCCATCGTTTTCTGGCAGACAAGTGCCCAAAGACATTCGACTCTGGCGCTCTCAAAGATGATACTCTTGGTGTTAATGCAACCGATTTCGAGAGGTCCCAGCTGTGTGTCTTTCCTTCTGCCTATTGTTTTCCAGCACAGCACGGACGAGAGGAGTTGGATCTCAGAGGAAGGACGACATCTTATTCGGGCCCTCCAGGGTTTGGCTGGACCTTGTGAACCAGCCTCAGTGGATGGCCAGTCCTCAGGTCCTCAGGTCCAGGGAGGTGGGCGGGCACAACCAGAGCCAGGGTCCAAGATGAACCACATGTGAGCCTTTATGGGGCTCCTCACTGAGCTGCTGTGGGGACCCTTCTCCAGTGCAGGTGTCACTATGAAGCCAGCACTCAGCCTTAAGGCCATAGGCCATGCAAATGTGACAAATCTCTTAGTGTTGCCGGCCAGTGATTCGAGAATTTTGCCGGCTGGTTATCCACAAGTGCTTGCAATTAGTCCCTCCAGCAGATTTCGATTAGCTGTAAGCAGGCAAGGCAGGAAATTCGTTAGGGGGGTTCCATGAGAAGTAAGAGGAGACTGCAGTTCTGGGTAATAGGCTAGAAGGCCCTGTAGAGTAGCATGAATTCAACATCATGCCACCCCATATCACCCCAAACAGAACATTCACAAGCATATCTAAGTTCTTTTTTCCTGACTGTGAAAAAAACAACATAATCAAAGCACTTGAAAAAGTAAGTGGCTTGGTTATGATTTCAGGGAGTTAGATCACATGATGGCAGAGAGGAGAAAAAGCTGAGAAGCTCCTATCTTAACACCACCATGGTCTGCGTGAATTCTCAGTGAGTTCATATTGGGGCATCCTTGGAAACCTCAATATCCATTCCCAGTAATATACTTCCTCCAAAATACTCACACCTCCCCATGTCTCCAAAAGAGTTTCACCAACTAGGAAGGAAGCCTTCAAATATCACAGTTTGGGACCACCTGTGTTAAAGCCATCACAGAATGTATAAAAGCACAGAAGACTCAATTAAGTTATAAATGACAAAGCCTCCCATGCTGATCCTCTATCAATTGAAGTCAGGGTGCATGCATTGCTGCACTGTTGTATATACATCTGCTTCAGTTTTCCTCCTTCAGTTTTTCCCTATTACAAAGTTTAGGACAGCTGTGCTTGCTTAGGGTGTGAGTAGGCATAGCTTCCTGCAGTAGCTGGTTCTGCTTTTTAATAGTCTAATCAGCAGTTGGTTGCTGCTGACCATTGAGAAGTCTTTGTGTGCCAACCCCCTTATCCTCCTCAAAAACGTCAGAGAAAATAATTTCACTTGTATCATTGCTAAAACAGAAATGCAAATGTTACTAAGGAAATGGAAAGCATGACTCAGTCACCAACTGAGAAAAGAAACTAAGGCAGCCTAGGGCTGAGAGATGGAGAAGTGCCTAGGGTGGGGCTCCAGTGGGTTGCTGCCTAAGAGTCTCTGCTGGCAGCTGAGCATCTGGGGGACCTGGATTCTGGGACTGAGTTCCCCCACAGCCTGTTGGCCACCACCCCATTGAAAACCTAGAGAGAATTCTAGAAATTTAAAAGCTGATGTCCTCTATTTGTGCTGAGCCCAGATAGCCCCTGGCACCATAACAAAAGATTTTCTAAAGAAAGGGGAAGTGAAAGTACTACACTAAAAACAACTCAAAAACTCTCAGACATGGTCCAAGAGCCACCAGGGGGCATTTGCACACATTTTTTGCTGTGTTTCACCACATACTTAGGAGAACCTCTGGGCCATTGCACACCAGGATACTTTGATCCATAGACTTGATCAATGTCATTTCCAGAATGAAACCATCTTATGAGGAAATACAGAAAAGGACAAAGGGACCAACAGGAATTTAGGAAATAATTTCATCAGGTCTTCTGGTGACTTATCATCCTCCTTCCAGGCTGCATCTTAACCTAGACGTCTCTGGTGCACCTCAGACCAGGCTATACCTGTCCTTCCCTGATCATCATGCTAGGTAGCTCCTCACCCAACAGGGTGCAGGCATAGTTTGAAAAAGGACAGTGAGCTTTCTAATGGAACTGCAGCCTAGACTCGGTTTAAATGCCTGCAGAATTTCATCTCTAGGAGACTCAGTTTCTGATTCAGGTGCCTTATCGTTGTCGACACTAAGTAATCCTTGTGGTGTGGACCTTGAATTTTGGTTCTGAGATGTGTTGGAAAACACACCCCACTCCTAAGAGTCATATTTTGTAAACTTCTTCTGTGACAGAGTTAAACTTTCGGTTGTGCCCATAACCTTACTTTTGTTCCTCTTTGTGAAAAATCCTTTTACATTAGGACAAATTTACAACAAAAATGATAGGTTTTCATCTTAAAGCGATTTGAAGCTCTACTCCCAAAACATACATGTTTTGTAATTATAACTTCTGGCATCTACTTGGATGGTTTTGCCTCGTTTATTTTTTCCAGTTTTACAAACTTTAGAAAACACTGCATTTTGGTTAAGATAGGTCTATTTCAATGCATGGACAGGGACCTGAGTTAAGACCCAGTGTGTGAGGCTCTTAGAAACTGCTTTCCTTCAAATCATGGACACTACATTCCAAAGAAAACGAGCATAAAACTGACTTTTTGTTGGAAAAATGTCTTATAATTAAAAGACAAATTTTCTAGGATGAGAACAGCACTTCATTTAAAAGATGGACTTTTATTCAAAATCCTGACTCTTGGTGAACAGCACTGCCTTTTAAGACTACCCAGCATTTATGTAAAGAGCTGGTTGCAGTTAAAAGTCTGCATCTGAAGTTTTAAAATTGTGTTATTTATTTATTTATTTACTTACTTATTTGTTTGTTTGTTTGTTTGTTTGTTTACTTTGAGAACCTGTTTTGCTCCACAGCCCTGGCTGTCCTGAACTAGCTATGTAGACAAGGCTGGACTGGAAGGATATCCTAATATAATTTCTACTTATCACAATTATATACCTTAATGAGAGGTCATTGATCTGATCATCACAGATACATGTGCCCATGAGATTGGTGTGTAATCATGAGATTACATATATATATATATTGTAAGTGAGTGTTACAATTTTGGGGTGGGGATAAAAAGTATCATGATTTGGATGTCAGGCTATACCTGAAGCTGCCAGACAGCTTTGGTGCCTGGAGCTGCAATGGGATAGGTGAGCTCTGGAGGCAGAGGTTTCTTGATTGATTGGATGTCAGTTATACCTGTAGCTAAGCTGAGGTGGTGGGGTGGACTCCTCATATGACAAAGTAATCCTGCTTCTCTCCTGGAGAGCCAGAGCAGCTGAGCTTTGCTTTGACCAGCTTAAACGGGATGGCCAAGCAAAAATAAGGAAATTAGTAAGTATAGACCCTAAGAGAAGTTCTCTGTAAGTTTTTTTGTTTTGTTTTGTTTTGTTTTCCTGCTTAGTTTTCTAATGAACATCACAGGAAAGTTCTCTGCACCAAGTGAATGAAGATCTTCACCCAAGCATCTTTTGAGAAAGAAATTTCTTTGGGGAGCAGGAGTCCAGGAGACTGGCTGCCTCTGCCAGAGTTGGAAAGAACAGCCAAAAACTGAATAGGAGCAGAAATGGCTCTTTTTTTTTTTTTTAATAAAAAAAAAGAATCTTTTGGCTCTAATTCTAAGGCCAGGGTATATCTTTCACTGGCTCTGATTCTATGAACAAAGTGTGTTTCTTTAGCACTGATTTCTGGAACCTTCAAAGATGGTTAAGCAGGAAAGAGCATCAGCTGCCATTCCCAGAGGACCTGGGTTCAACTGCTGACACAGTCATGGCTCCCACAGATGTTGGTAACCCCAGGTGCAGGGCTTCTGACTCCCAAATACAGACATCCATAAATTGCAAAACACCGACTCATCTAGAACTCAGAAATAATAAAGACAAAGAATTTCTTTAGAAAATTTAGAAATGTGAGCACTTTGTATAATCTGGTTCTAATCCTCTGCCAGATAAACAGCTTTCAAACACTTCTCCCATTTTTAGGCATTTGATCTTTTCCATTGTAGGGCCTAAGGTTTTCAGTTTCATGCCATCTCACTTGCCATTGCTAACACTATTTCCTTAGTGCTGGAGTCCTGTTCAGCAAGGGTTTGTTCATAAAGATATCCTGAGGGTTTAGGCTACTTTTTTCTGTGCCGCTTTGGAGCTTTGGACTCCATAGGAAGAAGGGATCTGTGTGTACTGGTGCCCACAGGGAAATGGGATGGATGACTCAGTCACCAATAGAGAGAAGATATTAAGGGAGCCTAGGGCTGAAGATGGGGATGTGCCTGGGGGGGGGGAGACACCTGGATTCCTGGACCAAGTATCCCCATGAGCTGTTGGCCATCACCCTGCTGAAAACCAACAGAGAATTCTAGGAACAGTGAAGGTAATGCTCTCCTAGTTGTGCTAGGCCCAAATGGCACAGCACTGGAAAAAATGCTTTTCTTAAGAAAAATGGAAGTGAATACAGTAGGTTATAAAACTGAAAAACTCTCAGACATGGTACAAGAGCCACCCGGGGCATTGGCACACATTTGCTGCAGCATTCTACCACCTGCTGAGGAGAATATCTGAGCCATTGCACTCCAGGGATCCAGGAGTCTTAGATCCCCAGCCCTGATGAATGTCATTTCCAGAATGAAGCCATCTTAGGGGAGAAGACAGAAAACAGACTGTGGGACCAACAACAATTAGGGAGCAAAATTCTTGTACTTGTCAGCTTGATCAGGTCTTCTGGTGACTTAGAGTCCTCACCTCAGACTACATCTGGACCTGGATGTCTCTGGTGCCCCTCGGGCCAGGCTGTACCTGTCCTTCCCTGATCACCAAACTAGGTACCTTGTCATTCAGCAGGAACTGGAATAGTATGGAAGAAGGGACTGAGGTTTCAAATGGGAACTGCAGCATAGACTCAGTTTAAATGCCAACAGAAATTTATATCTGGGAGATTCAGTTTCTGATTCAGGGACCTTATCCTTGTGGAAAATAGGAATCCTGGTCCTGGGTAAGTGTGGGAAGACATACCCTACGCTTAAGTTTTATACTTTATGACCTTTCTGCGACAGAGTTAAGCTTTGGTTGTGCCCCTAACCTTACTTTTGTTGGTTTTGGGGACAAATCTTTCCTTAGGATAATTTTCAAACAAAAATTATTGGTTTTTTATCTTGAAATGATTTGAAGCTCCATTAACAAAACATGTATGTCTTGTAATTATAACTTCTGGCATCTCCTTGGATGGTTTTTGCCTCTTTTATTTTTTCCAGCTTTAAGAACTTTAGAAAACAGTGCATTTGGATTAAGATAGGTCTGTTCAAATGCAAGCACAGGAAGATGAGTGAAGACCTACTATGTGATGCACTTAGTGACTGCTTTCCTTCCAGCCATGCAGAATACATTCAATAGATATCTACCATAACTGACCTTTTGTTGGGAAAATAGTTTATAATTTAAGACAAATTTTCTTGTAATAGGACAGCACTTTATTTAAAAGGATGAACATTCATTCAAAGGATTAACTCTTGGTGAATAACACTGCCTTTTATGACTGTCCAGCATTTATTTAAAGAGCTCGCTTTAGTCAAAAGGCTACATCTGAATTATAAAATTTGAGGTTTTATTTATTTATTGTTTTATTTATTTTGAGAATATGTCTCCCTCCATCTTGCTATCCTGGACTACTATGTAAACCAGGCTGGACTTGAACTCCTAGAGATCCTTCTGCCTCTGATTCCAGATTCTTTGGATTAAAAGTTTGTGCCATCAAGTCTAGCTCAAAAAGATTGACCTACAGTATGAATTTTTCATGAAGTAGAATTTAATTACTTTATTTCTCTTCCTTTTTCACTTTTCTCTATTTTATTCTTTTATCCCACATGGTAATTGCCACTTTTTCTGTTTTGTTGAATATATGACTTAATGTTGTGTATATACATGAGTTTATTGCTAAATATATAAAAACAACTTGATAAGTGTCTAACTCTGTTTGTATGTATATTTCATGGCAGAGCAATTGGCATTGGATAGTTAATCTTGTGTTCTTCCCATAGCAAGACTGTCTCCTAAGGTTGTTATATTTGTTTGTTGTTCTTTGGGTTATCTAACTTCTTTTTCAGACAAGGTATTTATGTGTAGCCCAGGCTATCCAGGAACTCACTCTGTAGACCAGGCTGGCCTCAAGCTCAAGAAATCAGCTCACTTCTCTTCCTGAGCTGGGATTAAAGGCAGGCTCCACCATAGCCAGGCTACTCCCTGTGTTCCTTTCTAGCCTGTGTTTTCTGTCTAAGGCTGAGGAGCTTTCCACTCCCAGGTCAGCATGTCTGTCCTGGTCTCCTTTTAAGGAGGCAGCCACACCCAGATGACAGTGCAGTGGTGCAGCAACAGGTGGATTTGTAGGAGAAGGATCATCTATAATAGAGGGATTGGGCTTTGTAAATGATCAAACTATTCTCCCCATAACAGACATTTTATAGAACAGATCAAGCTTAAAAACAGCCTGAGAGTCCAGCTCTCAGATCGATTTCAAGTGTTCTCAAGACAATGCTTCTCTGGAACGGAACTTCAGAAAACATTTTTATGTGAGGTGCAGGACTTTAAGAAACTTTTTTATCTGAGAATCTTACAAAAAAAATGTTTCTATCTATGTGAGGAATAAAAAAGGTTCATACATGAACTGATGATCATTCTCTTCACTTTTCCTAGCTCTGATTCTACTGCTATAGCTCTAAATCTTTCTAAGTTCTAGTTACTACTACTTTCTAAGTCCTTCCAAGTTCTAATTACTTCTACTCTAGTTCCAACTGCTCAGCTTCATTCTTCTACACACACACACACACACACACACACACACACACACACACACACACACAACAGGACACTTTTTGCAATAAAAAGAAAAATTAGGAAATTAGCATCTAAAGGCCACAGCACATTCCTGGAGTAAATGATAAGGAGCAAAGCCATTTATCATGGAAATGCATAGGTGGGACATGGTGCCTGGCACTTTCCTGGGCAGTGACAACAGCAGTTATCTGGATATAAAACTGTTTCTCTCTGGACTTAGTTATTGATTGTTATTTGAGATGTAGGTAATAAACAGTTAGTGAAACTTAAGATTTATATGATAAACTGAGATTAGAAGTTTGTGTAGAGAGTTAACTGCTAAAATTATAGTAGAGAATGCTGCTGGTCTTGTTCATGGCTGGTCCTGGCAGGGGAAGCTGGCAAAGAGACATATATCACTTTTGTCTCTGAAGGACTTTAGCAACCCAGATTTCTGCAATTCTGTCCTTGAGTATTATCTGTGAAAGTGCAACTCACCATCCAACCACACAGACACTTTGCCTAGCCAATTAGCCAATTAGCCCTGTCAGCTCAGCTAATTATGGAGAACAGGCTTCTAAGTGTCTTATATGGAACAATAGAACTAGTTATGAAGCACATCCTAATATAACTTCTACTCATCACGATTATATAAATTAATGAGAGGTCATCATCCTGATCATTACAGATATATGTATCCATGAGATTGAGGTGTAATCTTGAGATCACAAATATATATTATATGTGTTACAATGTTGGCAGGGAGTAGGGGGTGTTGGAGTGGGGTGGGAGTGTGGAAGCTGTTCTGACTAGGAAGTGAGGCTATACCTAAAGTTGCCAGACAGCTCTGGTGCCTGGAGCTGCAATGTCATAGGTGAGCTCTGGAGGAAGAGATACCTTTCCAGATTGGATGTCAGGTTATACTTGTAGCTGGGGTGAGATGGGGGGTTATCTCCCCAAGGATGTAGCAATCCTTCTCCTCTGTACATTCAGTACAGTTGAGGTTTTCTCTGACCCTCTTTTAAGGGGGATTCTCAGCAGAGCTCTACTTTTTCTTCTCCCTTGACCAAAACAGGTAAAAGTTGCACCTGTAAGAGAAGGTCTTTGCAAGTTTTTGTTTGTTTGTTTTTTCTGCTCAGTCCCCTAATAGAGTTGTTTCTCTCCTAACCAGGTGCAGGAAGATCTTCACCCAAGACTCTTGTAAGAAAGAAATTTATTTGAGAAGGAGTTCAGGAGACTGGATGCCAATACCATGGTGGAAAGAACAGACAGCCTACAACTGAATAGGCAGTGGGGTTTATAAAGGGCTTCCTAGGAATAGAGCTTCTCCAGAGAGACTCAGGGATTGGTTAGTTTTCTTTGCCAGGAGCAATGATAGCGCTGATTTCAAGGCCAAACTGTGTTGTTGTTTTGTTTGTTTGCCTTGTTTTTCCAAGCTTGGCTCTAAATCTACAGTAGGGCATGATTCTTTGGGGTTCAGGGATAAAGTGTTTCTTTCACTGGCTTGGGTTTCAGATCCAGTCTGTGTTTCTTTCATTAGCTTTGATTTCAGGGCCAGAGTGAATTTAGGGTTAGGGCTAGGGTTAGGGTTATGTTTAGGGTTAGGGTTAGGGTTAGGGTTTTGATACAAACACAGAAAGAGTTACACATGCATAGTAATTTTCTGTTTGCTTTTCTATGTTTGCTTTTGCTTTTTATTTGTTTTATTTTCTGATTCAGGATCTCTCTATGCACCTGAAGGTTTTTTGGAACTCACTATGTACATCAGGCTGGACCTCAGCAGTCAGATTGCTGAAATCAAAGTCATATATCATCATAGCCACTATGACAAGTTTATGCTTTTATTTCAAAACCTGTTTTGTTTTGTTTTTGTTTTTGTTTTTAAAGAAATTGTTGAAAGCATATAAGTGAAGAAACCAGGGGGGCTGGAGATATTGCTCAGGGGTTACCAGCACAGACTATTCTCCCAGAGGATCCAGGTTGGATTCCCAACACCCACATGGCAGCTCACAACTGGCTGTAACTCCTGTTCCAGAGATCTGACACCTTCACACCAATGCACATAAATAAAGTTAAATAATTTTTTTAAAAAAGAAAGAAAACACACAGCAATATTGTTGTTTCTCGAGTACATCCAAGCCAAGGAAGCCTGAAGGTCAGCATTCAATTAATTCTAACATCATACATAAATATGTTTTAGGATCTGAATGTTTCCATTTGCTGTCACTGTGTCTTTTACTATTGTCAAAATAAAAAGAAAATTTAACATACAGATATTTACACAAACATCTATTTTTATATTGTATATTGCATAGCCTTGATTTTAAAACTCATATGTTATTTATGTATTGATGAGTCACAGGGAATCAGAAGCCCTCTTTTGGGATCTGAGGAAACAGATACACATTTTGCACACTCACATGCATGTAAGAAACTAGTACACAGGAAATAAATAAATATAAAATACTCTTGGAGGGACTGGAGAGCGATGGATCAGTGGTTAAGAGTACATGTTGCTTTTGCAGAGGAAACAGGTTTAGTTCCCAACACCCATGTGGTGGCTCATCACCTTCCAAGGGATCTAAAGGACTCTTCTGGCCTCTGTGGGCACCAGCCACCCAATAAGCACAGATATAACATGCAGAAAACTTTATTTTACATCTGCATCACAGCTTCCCATTCCTCCTCTCCTCCAGATCCTTCCCATCTATCCCCAACCCACTGTTTTTCTGTCAATCATAAATGGCAGGCCTGAGGGTGACACTATCCTGTCCTGATTCAATGGTGATTTTGCTTAGGAACTTCTCAGGCCTCTACCCACCCTCCAATATCTGCACATTTGTGATTCCCATGGCCTTGACCATGGTCCAGATGTCTTCACCAAAATAATTAAACTACAATGTCAAAAAATAAGGTAAAACATAATTGGCATATCATGTCAAGAGTGAGCAGTTCAAGATTACCCTGATCATTGTCTAACTACTCTGTCAATTACCATCCTCAGTTTTTCCTTTAAAAATTCTGTATGTCTTACCTTGATTTATGAGAGAGTTTTGAGGGGCACAAGACCATCCTCTATCTGGCCATCAATGAAAATGACTTATTACTTTTTGTTCTCTTAATTAGCATGGTGGTCAATCAGTAGTTAGTGGAGTTAATTAGATCCTTAAATAAATATTCAACATGCACAGAATAGTTCATCAAGTGGCTAAAATATAAATGTAGAGTCAATCCTCCAAAAACAAGCAAACAGAAATTACCTAACCTTTATAGAAAAACTTTGCAGAGAGCTGCTGGTAGCAATGGCGTTACCGGAGGCCATAAGAAAATACAGCAGGTGACAACTAGCATTAGCAGGGTGACACTCCCCCCCCCAACCTAGAGATAGAGCTCTGATGGGAAGTTCCTCTTGTCAAAAAACATGAGGTCATTGACAGTAAATGATGCAGATGCTTCTGGTTTTAATTTCTCTCATGTGTCACTACATTTCTTCCTTAAAATAGCTGTGGCATCTCCCCGTTGCCCCTCATTTTCATGTGATATGTAGAAGGAGAAGGGGAATGCCAAAAAAACTCCACTAAGACTCTGAAGCCAAAGTTAATGAAAGAAACACAGGCTGGATCTGGAACCCAAGCCAGTGAAAGAAACACTTTACCCCTGAACCCCAAAGCCAAAAAATCTTGCCCTACCTCTAACTCTGCAATCAGTGCCAAAGAAACACACTTTGTGCACAGACTCAGAGCCAGTGAAAGACATATGCTCAGTCTTTAGAATTTGAGCAAAAAGATTGAAGAAATAAAAAAGAGAAAAAAACTCACACAGTTTGGCATCGAAATCAGAGTTATCTCTGCTCCTGACCAACAAAACTAACCAATCCCTGAGTCTCCCTGGAGAAACCCCACCCCTAAGAAGCCGTATAGAGACCCCTCTGCCTATTCAGTTGCTGTCGGTCTGTTCTTTCTCACCTGATAGAGGCATCCAGTCTCCTGAATTCCTTCTCAAATACATATCTCTATTAAAAGTGTTGGCTGAAGATCTTCATTTGCCTGGCGCACAGAAGAACCATTCTGAAATGTCTATTAGTGGACTGAGTACAAAAAAACACTTGCAAAGCCCTTCTCTTTGGGGTCTAATCAAGGTGCAGCTTTTCATTTGTCCTGAGCCAGAGAGAAGAAAAAGTAGAGCTCTGCTGGCAAGAGCAAAACTCAACTCTACTGGCTGTCCAGGAGAGGGGCAGGAATGCTATATCCTGCAAGGAGACCACCACCCCTCACCCCAGCTACAGGTATAACCTGACATCCAATCAGTTAAGATCCCTCTCTCTCCAGGGCTCACCTGTCCCATTGCAACTCCAGGCCCAGAGCTGTCTGGCAGCTTCAGGTGTAGCCTCACTTCCCAATCAGGATACATTTTATCCCCACAAAAAAGTTGTATCATTCACTTACAATATGTATATGTGATCTCATGATTACACCTCAATCTCATGGATACATATATCTGTGAGGATAAGGATGATGACCTCTCATTAATATATATAATTGTGATGAGTACAAATTATATTAGGATGTGCTTCATAACTAGTTCTATTGTTCCATGTAAGACACTTAGAAGCCTGTTCTCCATAATTAGCTGAGCTGACAGGGCTAATTGCCTAGGCAAAGTGTCCGTGTGGTTGGATGGTGAGTTGGAGTTTCACAGATAATACTCAAGAAGAGAATTCAGAAATCTAGGTACTACAGTCCTTCAGAGACAAAAGTGACCTATGTTTCTTTGCCAGCTTCCCCTGCCAGGTGCAGCTACAAACAGGACCAACAGCATTCCCTACTATATTTTTAGAATTTAACACTCCACACAAACTTCTAATCTCAGTTTATCATATAGATCTTAAGCTTCACTAAGTGTTTATTACTTACATCTCAAATAACAATCAATAACTAAGTCCAGAGAGAAATTGTTTTATATCCAGCTAACTGCTGATGTCACTGCCCTGGAAAGTTCCAGGCAGCATATCCCACCTATGCATTTCCATGATAAATGGCTTTGCTCCT
>PVIH01029409.1:0-13696 GCA_004025045.1 Sigmodon hispidus
TACTCTGTTGTGACCACCAAAAGGAACAGACTTAACATCTCACCATCATTGCGAGGAGACACACATCCACAAACTCAGCAGGCTCTCACCCATGGATTCTACTCTTTACAAAGTGACTCTCCAGAGGTGGAGCCCTCCCTCCTCAGGGGTGGAAGGGCTTGGGACAGCAGCTGTTCTCTTCTGGCCCCATTCAGTGGGGTTCTCTGTATTGCAGCGCCCCCTGCTGTCTGTGTCTCTGCCATTTCAGGAGCTGAGCCTGAGCTGTGAAGTTCCAGTTTTCCTTCACTGTGCACATTGGCCTGTTAAGTGAGGTGAGGTTTCAAATACTCTAGGAATAATGGGAAAGGACCAATCAGCAGCTCCTCACCCAGCACCACTCACCACCCATCCCCAGTCCAATATACTTGTGTCACCCCTCTGATCTCAGTGCCTGCCAGGTGCCTAGGAAATATGGCATGAGATGCCAGTTCAAGTATGCATAATTACCTTGCTTCCTTGGTGAGTTGTGTGTGCCAGCTAAATGAGGTACCACTGAGCTATACCCCCAGCACATTTAAATTTTAACTTTCATGTGTAATACCTCAATTTTTGGGATTACATATCAATTATATGCTCATCGTGTCTATTATCAAGTTTGTAAAATAAAAAATAGAAAAATATTTTACCAATTTTTTTGCTTCTCAGAGACAATTCTAGAAGGACAAATGATATGCCTTCTTCCCAGTCTCTTCCTCTGTAAAGTTTGGGACTATCCTACAAGCCTAACTACCTCCACCATCAGGAGTTTTGCCTTAAAAATAATCACAACTGGATCTATTGGCTGTCTACCTTCTCTCACAGAAGGAGGGGGTGAGGAGGGTCATGGGACCCTCAGAGGAGTCCTCAAGCAGTTGTATGCAATTGTGCCCCAATTACAATGGAGACAAGATAAATGGCTAGATGGGGAGGGACCAGGGAGTGAGGCTCCATCTAAGCAGCCCTGGGGAAGCCGGCATGCCTGCTGGGTGCAGACCTTCCAGCAGTGTGACTGCTTTTAAGTCCAGGGTAGCCTCTCAACCATTGCACTGTGTGCCTAATAATCTCATTGGCTCCCCCAGGTGAGCTTGGGAGGAATCACACCTGTTTGTCAACTGACACTACTTAGGAGGGGTAGGTGCTGTAGATGACTCCCCAGAGAAGAAATTTTATCAATGCCAATTAACCAGCATCTTGACAGTTTGTACAGCCCTGTGCCTTCTTCACCCTCTGTCCTCCCTTCAGAGATAGAGATGGTGCTGAGCCCATGTGGAGGGTCCCAGCTCCAACTTAGTCACAGTCAAGTTTCGAGTTATGAATCACTGTCATGAGCCTGGTCAAAAGCCTTCCTCTTAGGCCTGTTCCTGTTAACCCTGTAGTGAAGAGGCATAGGGTTTTTGGAATTCTCAAAAGACTAGTTAGCAAGTGAGAAGAGGTCACCAAAGACCATAGACATAACCTTGCAAGCTTCCAGGACACTCCTTCCTCAGGACCAATGCTTGTGGCCATGTTGCTGACTTGTGGCCTAACAGTGCACCTACTTAAAGATTCCCTGGCTAGTCTCACTGCGCCAGCTGAAGTCCTGGTCACCCATCTCTGGGCTCTATCCCTGCTCCTGAAGTGTGTAAGCCACCTGCTAGTCTTGCTTTACTTTGCTCTGCTGCAGCTAGCCAGACCATCAGGGACTCAAGTCTGAGATGATTACAGTCTCTTCCCAGAATATCTGAGCTGCATGAGTGACTAGATTAGAGCAGAAGATCACTGGTTAGAAATGTCTGTAATCATAACCCAAAACCAGACAAGAGTTCATGGCTAGTAACCCATGAGAAACACTAAGACTTTATAGTAGCTTACACTGAATTAGGAACAAAATGTCCAAGGAGCCCTGGAAGACATCACACACACTGTGTAGGTTTTAATATCTCCCATTTAGCAATTTTCCTTCCTTTCCAACTGAGTTTGCAAGAGCAGCTGGAAGCTGGGTAAGCCAGCAGGGCTCAACCTGCACTGACACAGCACAGGAATCAATGTGAAAAAGAACACAATTATCTCATTGCTCATCTTAAAGAATCCGAAAGTGGGGCTGGAGAGATGGCTCAGTGGTTAAGAGCACTGACTGCTCTCCCAGAAGACCGGGGTTCAATTCCCAGCAACCACATGGCAGCTCACAACTGTCTATAGTTCCAGTTCCAGGAAAATACCAAGGCAAAAAAAAAAAAAAAAAAAAAAAAAAAAAAAAAAAAAAAAAAAAAAAAAAAAAAAAAAAAAAAAAAAAAAAAAAAAAAAAAAAAAAAAAAAGAATCCAAAAGTGGGCTGGGGAGATGGTTCAGGGATAGTGTGCTCACTATACAAAAGCCACTTCTGGATTCCCAGCATCCATGTCAGGAGACAGTACACATCTATGACTTGAATCCTGGAGCAGTAAAGACAGAAAGAACCTGAGTGCTCACTGACAAGCTAGTCTAGCTGAAATGGTAAACTCCAGGTTCACCGGGAGAACCTTTCTCAAAAAATAACATGGAAGGTGTCTTAGTATGCTATTGCTGTGAAGAGACACCATGACCAAGGTGACTCTTATAGAGGAAAACATTTAATTTGGGACTTATGGTTCCAGAGGGTAGTAGAGTCCATGACCATCATGGCAGGAAGCAGATGGGCATGGTACTGGAGCAGTACCTGAGAGCTTTATACCCTTAATCCACAAGCAGCAGGCAGGAGACACTAGGCCTACTGAGGGCTTTTGAAATCTCAAAGCCCACCTCAAGTGACATACTTCCTCCAACAAGGTCACACTAACATATGAGCCAATGAGACCCTTGTCATTCAAACTAGCAAAGAAGCTGGAGAGATGACTCAGTAGTTAAGAGTACTCACTGCTCTATCAGGCTGAACTACAGTTCAGATCCCAGTTCCCAAAAGCCTGTCTCTCCAGCTCCAAGGGATTTAACACCCTCTTCTGGCTTTTGTGGGAACTTGTACATGCATGTGCACACTTGTCTATACACATACACATAAATAAATCTTATAAGGTAGAGAGGCTGCAGAGATCTCAGTGTTGGGGGCACAGATGTCTTGCACCCATAGATCACGATGACAACCAGCAATATTAAAAACACAGGTATCTATTTCTCTTTTTAAAAAAATATTTATGGGGCTGGAGAGATGGCTCAGTGGTTAAGAGCACCCTCTGCTCTTCCAGAGGACCCAGGTTCCATTCCCAGCACCCACATGGCAGCTAACAACTGTCTGTAGTTCCAGTTCCAGGCAAACACCAAGGTAAATAATAAATAAATAAAGTTTAAAAAAATATTTATTTTTATTTTATGTGAATTGGTGTTTTGCCTGCATGTATAACTGTGTAAGGGTGTCAGATCCTAGAGTTACAGACAGTTGTTGGTTGCCATGTGGATGCTGGGAATCGAACTCAGACCAGGCTGTCAAGATCCTCTCATGAGGATCCTCTCAACACGTGGACTCACTGCTTGAAATGGGAACCCAGAAGTTGTTGCTCCCAATATCCGGGAGAACAAAGTTAAATGCAGGACACTCACTGCCTGCCCTGCCCAGTCTCACGCCACCTGAGGCCCTACCAATGCCCACAGCACTGACCAGTACTCAGAAGCCTCATAGTTCCAGCTCCACGAAGGAGTAGTGTAGTGGGATTCAGGTGTCTTTTGGGGAAGCTTAGAGGCATATTTTTAAAGTACCAAGACCCTAAATGGGGCATGGCCAGACCTCGTTGGGACGCCAAGACACTGACCTTCCTTCTTGTCTGTTCCTGCCTTCTCAGGGAGTGGGTCAAACCATCCATCATGAGACATTTCCACTCTCCAAAAATGGTCTTAAGGTTTAATTATCAGTATTTATATAACCCCTTAATAAATCTTAATCCTTTATATTACAAATAAATATTTTTTAAATATTCATTTTTATTTTATGTGAATTATTGTATTGTCTGCATGTATAACTGTGTAAAGGTGTTGGATCTTGGAATTACAGACAGTTGTTAGCTGCCATGTGGATGCTGGGAACTGAACTCAGGTCCTCCGGAAGAACAGTAAGTTCTCTTAACCACTGAGCCATCTCTCCAGCCACGATACAAATAAATATTTCACAGTATCTGGCAAACTCATTCTACAGAGAAGCCTATTCATGGGACTATCTGATGAGCTTGGGGGTAAAGGATTCAGAGCAGAGCTTGCCAAACAAACCTTCCTGACAAGGGCAGGAACACTGAAATTCCATAGCACATTAAGCACATCCTGACTCAGGTGTGATGAAGCTGGCCCCATTCCACTGCAGAAAGTAGTTTCCAAGGCCAAAGAGATGGTTCTTCTGATAAAGAAGGTTGTTGCTAAGCCTGAATCTTTATGGTAGAAAGAGAACCAATGGCCTCCCTCATATAATACTCTCACCTTCACACAAGCTTAGGCATGTATGCTGCCCCCACACACATGCATGCCAAACCAAATAGCTTAATGCTTTCCAGAGACCCAGAAATTAATAGGGTTTCTCCACTGAAGAAGCAAACCAGATCAAGCCGAATTGAAAAAATATAAGTTTTATTTGAGCAAAGCAACTCCCAGGCACAGGTTCTCCAGTCCCAGAGATTTATGGTTGTGAGCCTAGCCTTTAACGGCTGAGCCATCTCTCCAGCCCTCCAGTCCCAGAGATGGAGGCCGAAGAAACCGCACACTTGAACTACAGCAGGGAGAGTATATTGATTGCAGGTGAAGGGTGATGATGTGTCTGCAACAAGCTAGGTTTGTGCCCGAGTATGGTGGAACTTGGGTGGCTGGCAACTTCAGGGAGGAAGCTGCGATAGCCATCTCACCATGAATGCTAAACTGTGCCTTCCCTTTGTTCAGAGATTCTCTTAGTGGGCAGGGTTTGGAGAGAGGAATGAGGTTTTTCAGACAGTGCAGGAGCAAGCTGGAGGTCCCAACCAAAGAGAAATAAATCACAGATGATCAGGACCCCATCAATTAGATGTCCCTGCAGTGATCGGGATAAAGATGCTGCCTTTGGACATTTAATATGCAAAAAGAAGTGCACCATTTAGGACTTTTGAATCATGGAGAAATACAGTCATAATTTTAAGAAAAATTTTAAAAATGTTTATTTTTTTACTTTATGTGAATTGGTGTCTTGCCTGCATGTATAACTGTGTAAGGGTGTTAGATCTTGGAATTACAGACAGTTGTTAGCTGCCATGTGGATGCCGGGAATCGAACTCAGGTCCTCCGGAAGAACAGTCAGTGCTCTTAACCTCTGAA
Source organism: Sigmodon hispidus (assembly GCA_004025045.1). Lineage (NCBI taxonomy): Eukaryota > Metazoa > Chordata > Mammalia > Rodentia > Cricetidae > Sigmodon > Sigmodon hispidus. The sequence continues at coordinate 5,292 of PVIH01029409.1, forward strand.
CCATATGTCCAGCCCGATTTTAAGAAAATTTTAAATTAATGTTAACTAATCAATTTTTAATTTTTTAATTCTTTGAGGCAGGGTCTCTATGTAGATCAGGATGGCCCCAAACACACAGAGGTCAACTTGCTCCTGACTCCTTACTGCTGAGATTAAAGAAATGTGCCACCACATCTGGCTATAATTTATTTTGATTTAATGTGTATTAGTGTTTTTCCACCTTGTATATAAGTACACCACATGCAAGCAATGTCTGGGGGAACAGAAAAAAGCTTTATCACCCAGGACTGGAGTTACAGACTGCTGTGAACTGCCATGTGCATCCTGGAAACAGAACTATGGTCCTTTGCAAGATCAGAAATTGCTCTTAACCACTGAGCAATATCCCCAGCCCCTAGGGATTTGATTTTAGACTGTCCTTGTTCAGATGCTGCCCTAGGAAGTCAAATATCCACTAATTCTGTTGTTCCAAGGAAAAGAGCAGTCACAGGCATGTGATTCAGCCTGCCAGAGCACATGGCTTTCGGGAGGTCACAGCATAGTCCACTTATAATTTTGTGAAGGGGTGGTATCTTGGTTACTCTTCTGTTTCTAGGACAAAACACCATGATGAAGGCAATTTATAGAAGAAAATATTTAATGGTTCCAGAGGGTTAGAGCTCTGGACCAGAACCTGACAGCTGACATATGTTCCACAAGCAGGAGGCAGAGAGAGAAAGGGCCAACTGGGAATGAGATGAGCTTTTGAAACCTTAAAGTCTATCCCCAGTGATACACCTCCTCTGGCAAGGCCACACCTCCTGACCCTTCTCCAACAGTCAACTCAATGTTAGCATGTAAACATCACTCTGGCTTGCTTCCTGGGCATGGCAGTACAATTCCAGCACCCCCATGTTGCGGGCACACCACCGTCCACAGAACCAACACACACACACACACACACACACACACACACACACACACACACACACACACACCCCGTCCCGCAGAGTGTATGTATACAGTATACAGAAGAGGGCACCAGATGTCATTATAGATGGCTGTGAGCCACCATGTGATTGCTGGGAATTAACTCAGGACCTCTAAAAGAACAGTCAGCGTTCTTAACCTCTGAGCCATCTCTCCAGCCCTTCCTAGATGCTCTTCTACCAAGGTGGTCAGATGCCCAGAGAAGAAAGGGGTGTTAGTACCCACTATTAAGTATTCAGAAGCAGGGCAGGAACTTGGAGGCAGGAGCTGATGCAGAGGTCATGGCAGAGTGCTGCTTATGAGTTTGCTTTCCCATGGCCTGCCCAGACTGTTTTTTGTTTTTTGTTTGTTTTTGTTTTTGTTTTTGAGACAGGGCTTCTCCATATAACCAAAATCCCAGAGATACACCTGCCTCTGTGAGAGCCAAAGTTACATTTTGAGTTTTAACTACTATGCCTAAGAGACCCATGAAACAAAAATGTCTCTGATCTGCAAGCACCATGCTCAAAAACAGATAGTTGCTGAAATGCTGGAGGTTATTATTTATGGGAGACAACTAGCCACAAGTGTTCACTCTCCTAGTCTGTTTGACCCATCTGCATTGGATATGCTTGACCATATGCTTGACGTGGGGGGCAGGGGGTGGGGTTCACAGGCAGGACATAGACCAGGATGTATGCTTGCCTCTGATTGGACCTGATGGGAAATGCAATGAATTATGAATTTCCTTCTTAAACTCCTACAAGCCATGATTGTGGACCATTTCCCAGGAATTTGGCTATGGACCTGGCCATAGCCCATCTACCAGGCCATATTTTAATTAAAGCTTGCTTCAAATTTGGTTTTAAACTGTGGTAGTAGTATTATTCTCAGTTGATGGGATTGAGTCCTATGCCTCCCAAGTGTTGGGTGACACCATCTGGCTCAGCCCGCTTTCTTATAGAATACAAGGCCACCAGCATAGAGATGGCATCACACACTGTGGGTTGGGGCCTTCCCCATTGGTCACTAATTCAGAAAACGCCTTACAGCCAGGTCTTATGGAGGTGTTTCCTATTCGAGGCTCCGTCCTAATGAGTTTGTATCACCAGGGCTGAATCAGCAGATTTCATTCTGTGTAGCTGGATCAATCCAGTGCACATGGGGAAACTGAGCCCTTGTGCTAGGGGGCTGCTTCAGTCCCCCTTGCTTCCATTCAGCCAATAATCACGACAAAAGGAGTCTTTATTTGACTATACCCTCTTTTTTTTTTATTTTTTTTTTCCTTTATTTTGTATTTATTAAAAAAAAAACACAGTAAAAAGAATTTAAAATGTGGAAGAGTTAACAATAACTATATAGAGGATAAGAATGATAAGCATGGCTTATCTATACCCTCTTTTTTAAAAGGCCTACTGTCCAGGCAGAACCACCTCAGACTTGGGGTTCCAGGCCATGAGGCATTGGTCACTGGCACGGGATTAGGAGAGGGGGCAGATGAGGGCTGCAGGATCCACTAGAGGAAAGCAGGGGCATCCTGCATGAGACACTGCAGTGTGACAATCCCACAGATGGCCTTAGAATACTACTTTCTGGGGCTGGAGAGATGGCTCAGCGGTTAAGAGCACTGACTGTTCTTCCGGAGGACCTGAGTTCAATTCCCAGCATCCACATGGCAGCTAACAACTGTCTGTAATTCCAAGATCTTACACAGTTATACATGCAGGCAAAACACCAATTCACATAAAATAAAAATTAAAAAAAAAAGAATACTACTTTCTTCTCCCATGCACCAGGTGAGAGCTTTCAGGGTTTGGAATACTATGGTTATTTATTTACACAAATTAATCCAGCCCAGCTGGTATGGAAGAAAGGAATCCTGGAGTCTAAAGTTGGGAATGGATGAGGGGTGGGTCCACAGAATAGAAGCAGAATTGTTGGGCAGGGACTTGATGGGACAGTGGGACCAGGAAGACTTCCAGGGGTCCACTGCATCTGGGCCATCTAGGAGGCCAGGTAGCCAGCGTCCACCAGGATGCCTGAGCCACTGGTAGAGGCGCTGCTGTCACTGAGCAGGAACAGGATACTGTTGACCACGTCCTCTACCTCTGCAGGAGAGCAGAGCTGTCAGGGCTTCTGAGGGCTCAGCTGCTGGAAGCCAACACTGCCTCCCTCACCCATGTCCCCAGCTGACCTGCAAACTTCCTCAGTGGGTGACGTTCCTTGAGCTTCCTGCCAATGTCAGGGTCTGCAGAGATTTTCTTGCCCATGTCAGTCAGCACCACAGTAGGGTTCACAGAGTTTACCCGGATCTGGGGCCAGAAGCCATAGCTGGTGGTATAGCTGAGGACCTAGACCTACCCACACAGCTCAGGACTTCCCCCAGGACAAGCCTGATAAACTTGCTTACTCTGTCCAGCTGCACCCTGACTCCACTGCTCAGAGCATCCCCAAGTCTCATCTCATCCTCACCCTCAACCCCCAGCCCTGCCCCAGGTGCCTGTCACCTGTCCTGTGGTGTGGGCCCAGGCCCTTGTGCCTACCTTGTGTGGCCCTAGTTCCATGGCCATGGCTTTGGTCAGCATGGTCATTGCTCCCTTGGTGGAGCCTGTGGATATGTGTGTGTGAGTGCTGAGGGTCCCGTGAAGACCTGCTCCTCCTCCCACAGTGAAGGGTGCACTCACAGTAGGTGGTCAGGCCAGGATAGGTGACATGGGCTGCTATGCTGGAGACATTGACAATGGATCCTGCCATTCCACGGTTAATCATGTCCCTGGCTACTATCTGAAAGCCAACAGTTAGGGGTGGCTCACTGTGCCCTATGCCACCCCACCCTCCCCAGGTGTTCATCTCTGGGTCACAGCCCTCCTACCATCTCACCTGGGATACTTGAAACACAGAGCGAAGATTCACATTGAAGGACCTGGCAGGAGAGGAACAATTGTGTCCTGTACCACCCTCTTCAGCACCCTCCCCAGCCTGCCCACCCTCCCCAAGGACCCACCTGTCAAAAGCCTCCTTTGTAATGTTCAGGAAAGGCTGCTTTAGCACCACTGCTGCATTGTTCACCAGCAGGTCCACGGGGCCAATATCGCCCAGTGCCTTCTCTGTAGCCTCCCAGTCACCCAGGTCCACACACACAGGCTCTATCCCTGGACACTGTGGGAGACATTGTTTGGTGGCCTGAGGCTTTTTCCCAGCCAGCTTCTGATGTATCCCTGAGGGCAGGATGCAAGCCCAGGGGAGGCAGGGCTGTGTGCCTCACCTCTTTGGCAAGGCTGACCAGATCTGTGTTGGTACGTGTCACGGCCACCACTTTGGCTCCTGAGGCATGCAGGGCCTTCACAGTGTCCCGTCCAATCCCTGGAAGGAAAGAGAGTGATGGGGTTAGGGCCCTGTAGGCCTGGTCACAGCTGGGGACTGGGTCCCAGGAGGGAGTAAAGGCTGTTGCTCCCACGTCCCTGTAGGCAGCGGTGAAAGGGTGCTCACCAGGAGGTTATAAGGCAGGATTAGATGGGACCATCCCTGGGCAGAGGTCAGACTGCCTAGTATCAGGCCAAAGGAGGCACCAGAGGGCAGACCCTCCTCATGGGTGCCCATCTGCCCCAGCCTGGACCTAGGGGCTGTCTTGGAGCCAAGCTAACCTTTTCCTTCAGGGTCTGGCACTGTGGTGGACAGGGAGACTGACATTCTGTCCTGGTGGGCAATGGGTCTCCAGCCAGGTGACAGAAGCAGGTGAGTCCTGGGTGAAGTGGGTGTCAGGGTCTGTAGGACTGAGCTGTGACAAGGTCACCTTGGGCCTCTCTTCAGTGCTAAGGCTGGCCCCTTCCCTCTCCCACTCACCTTTCCCTGCTCCCGTCACCAGGGACCTCAGACCACTGAAATTCAGCTTCATGCTGCTGACACCAGTCTCCTCCTGTAGCAAGGGGAGGGGACAAGGTTGTTAAGGTTGAACTGGCAGGTGGGACAGGGTTGGGACTAGGGACAGGTGATGTGGTCCCTGTGGGACTTAAAGAAGCAATGAAAAGGAGCATGTCCACAAAGCGGTGGAAGGGCCCGTGGGCACACACACACACACACACACCCACGCCTGGGCCTGTGAGAGGACCTGACACAGCAGTGTGGTTCAAGAAGGGAGGTAGCCTGGCAACAACTTTTGTTCTCAGCAACTCCAGGACTGAACTGAGGACCTCAGAGCATGCTAGGTCACTGATGTGCCACCCAGCCACACCTGTAACCTAGGGAAGTGAAAATTCTGGGTTTAGAATTTGCCTTGTCTGGCAGCTGGAGAGCTGGCTCAGAGGTTAAGCACACTGATTGTTCTTCCAAAGGTCCTGAGTTCAGTTCCCATCAACCACATGGTGGCTCACAACCATCTATGATGACATCTGGTGTCCTGTTCTGTATAATAAATAAATCTTAAAAAAAAAAAAAAAAAGAATTTTCCTTGTCTGGACAGAAGTGTCAGCTTGTAACTTTTTATTTTATTGTCATTTATAAATGAGGGTAGTTACTGATCTAGCAGGAGCAGATGATTTAGATGCCTGCTTGGAGCAAGTCCCCGGGCACTAAACCCAAATGCTTAGCACCACCGCTGCATTGTGGGACCCACAGACTGCACTGTGCCTGCCGTCTGTCTGGTGAGTACAATGATGTCCTCCTTACCTGTCCATCCCAGGTACCCCCACCTGCTGCCTCCCTCCCCCAGCCTGGGACTCTGCCCTTGGTGACTGCACTGAGGCACCTTCTGCCCTCTGAGACAGGATTGTGGGTTTCCCTGCCCCAGTAGTGACCCTAGTCCCCCTGTGGATCTCTGCTTCTCAGAGTATACAGGTGGCTCTTTTGCAGAGGTGGGGGGAAGTGGCTGGGCGGGGGACCAGTTTGAAGTAACAATGAGAAGATTTACTTCAACTCTCCCTCTGTCAGTGTGCCTTAGAGTGTGCTAAGGCTCTCCAAAATGTGTGCCCGGGTTCAAGGAACAAGGACACCTGTCCAGGAAGTCATGGCTGGTCACATGGCATCTGCACCAGGTAGGAGGCTCAGGCACACAGACCGCCCCACCACAGGGACATCCTCAGGGAACAGATGTGCTCAGACTCCTACCTGCTGCCTTTCCCTCCTCAACTGAGGTTCAGCACCAAGACTGTGTGACCCTCTGAAAAAATGGCAGCTGCATTTCAGGTACTCTACATGCCCTGAGACTTGGGGGCCCCTGGCATGATTTGTGTGTGACTCCTTCAGGGAAGAAGCTCAAGAAGCCTCACTTAGGGCGGTGTCAGCATTAGTACCTTCCACACTGGCGTCCTGTGATTGTCCTGGGTCTCTGGGTGACAACACAGTGGGAGACTGTACTGGGATTATGTTATTACATTGTAAATAATTGTCATGCCTACTAGTTTAATAAAAATGCTGATTGACCGAAGGCAGACAGGAAGTGTGGGCAGGGCTACCAGACTAAGAAAACTCTGGGAACAGGCAGAGCAAAGCAGAGATGCCAGAGACTCGCCTGTGAGATGAGATGAGATGTCACAGAGTTACCAGAGAAGCTAGCAGATGCAGAGGACACCTATGCTGCTTTGAGAAAAGGTACCAAGCTGCATAGCCAAACAAGATATGAATCATGGGTCGAGTTAAGATGAAGGAGTTAGCAAGTTATATGCCTGGGTCCCAAGTCAATCAGCATAAAATTAATGTGTCTGTGTGTCTCTGCAGGTCTGCAGGTCTGCAGGTCTGGGTCACAGGGCTAGGTCAGGTAGTTGGGCCAGAAACCAATACAACAGGAGACCAGGAATCAGCCCCAAACCAGAGTCTGTCTTATGGCACACACTGGTTGACACATAATGCTGCCTGGAAGTTTCCTCATAGTATTCAGGGAGAGATCATACCTTCTCACTGTGTCCTTGATCTCAGTCTGAACAAGCCACCTGAGTCCCACAGTCAATCCCCAAATGGTGCTAAATGCAGGAGTCTGGCCTGATCTCCTGATCTTCCCCTTCTATGATGAAAGCAGTTGATTATGACCAACCTTCTCTCTAGTTGCTTCTGGATACCCTGGGAAAATGATAACCTTTCAGGGATTAGTTCTTGGTCTCTAACACTGGCCATTTGGACATTGGGCAGTGGTTTATCAAGAAGGACCCAGTGAATGTGAGTCCATAGGTCTGAGCCTATCTCTACAGCCATTGTCACAAACTGTAGAGAAGAAATAGTTGTTTCTGTCCACAGAAAAGGAGCATTAGCTCCTGTGTTTTGGGTCTGTGAGTCTCTGCGAGGCTTGCTCTTTGGAGAGCTTTTCTCCAGGGTGAACATGTCTCCACTCTCTAGTTTCAGCCTTACCTCCTGTCACTTGTATGGTTTGAAGGTTTCTCAGCTCAGAGTCACATGCTCAGCCCTAATCCCAGCATCCTCTCTGTAAGTGTTGTGACACAGTCTCCTTCAATATTAAATTCCCATCCTTCAGGGGAGCTCCTTAAGCAGGAAGGCAAACAACTCAAAATAACTTCAGGAAGTCCCTGAAACTGACTACATTCACTAAGTCTTTCCCTGCCAGAGTAACCAAAAAAAGGTGAGGGTCACTCTCATCCAAGTCAAGCTACAAAGAAGACTCTGAAGCAAGACAGCTGTCTGGAAGAAGCAAAAATCAGTTGAGTTGCCTGGAAGAGGTTTAGACTAACCAAGTCCCTTGGAGAAGAAACTCTTCAACCTGTTGGGTTGCCTGCAGGCTATGCAGTATGCTCCAGGCAGCTAGCTTTTGTGACTTGTCACCAGAGCTGAGCTGGGTGAACAGGCTTTGGTCTTTGAATCACAGCTGCTCCTGTAAGTAACCCCTCACCCATATTCCTGTGAGTAACCTCAATAAAATTCAATGCTCACCGAGTGGACGTTGGTCTGTTGTGGGCTTTCTATCTGGAGTGAGCGGACATGTGTTTTGTGTCTCTCCATGAAAAATCTTGTTGCACACAGGAGGAAGGAGGAGATTAGGAAAAAACTGGCCCAGGAAGACAACTGACATTGACCTTTGGCCTCTACTCATGAGTGCTCACATGTACATCTGCCAGCAAATATGTTTATACCCGCACAAGACACTCCCCAAACAGTGGGGGCTTCATTCCACCCTTAGATTAAGCACAAACCACACCCAAATAACTGGTTTCACAGAGAAATCCTTTATTAAGTGGGAAAAAAATGCCAAAGTTGCTGCTCTCTGGTTTGAACAGAAAACAAGCAGCAAATGACTTAGTTGCAGGTGTGTGTTTGAAAGTGGGGGAAAGAGGAGATCTGTGTTAGACTGGGATGAGACAGTAATATTTTTTATTGCATTTTTAGTGATTTTGTATGTATGTGTGCAGGCATGACACAGTGTCGTAGGGACTAAAGAATAACTTCTGGACCTTGGTTCTCTCCATCCACTATGTAGGTTATACAGCATGTTGGCAAGAACCTTCGTATCCACTGAG
>PVIH01029410.1:0-13691 GCA_004025045.1 Sigmodon hispidus
TTTTTTTTTTTTTTTTTTTTTTTTTTTTTTTTTTTTTTTAAAGATTTATTTATTTATTATGCATACAGTTTTACAGAAGAGGGCACCAGACCTCATCATAGATGGTTGTGAGCCACCATATGGTTTTGCTGGGAATTGAACTCAGGTCCTCTGGAAGAACAGTCAGTGCTCTTAACCTCTGAGCCATCTCTCCAGCCCCCAGGTGTGATTTCTTGAGGAAGAGTTTATTTGGGTTCCCAATTCCAGAAGGATGAGTCTCTTGGGATGGGGAGGCATGGCAGCAAAAAGCAGACATGGTCATAGGATCAGGAAGCTGAGAACCCACATCCCAAACACATGAGGCAGAGCACAGTGAACTGGAAGGCTCGGAAAGTGATGGATTTCCTCCAGGCAGGTTGCACCTCTCTGTAGCCTCTCCAAGCAGCACCACCAGCTGGAGACCAAGTGTCCAAGTGCCCAAGCCTATGGGGGACATTCTCATCCAAACCACCACAGGAGTGCAAGGACTCCACCCAGGGCTCTGGTGTATGAGAGGTCCCTCAAGCCTTCGAGGATATTTTACTCCAAAGGATACAGCAACCAAAACTGCAGCTTCCTTCAGTTACTTTGGGTCTAACCTCCTTGTCTACCAGGCATGACTCAGAGTGCAAAGAGTCATAATTTTTTTTAAAGATTTTATTTTATTTTTATGTGAATTGGTGTTTTGCCTGCATGTATAACTGTGTAAGGGTGTCAGATCTTGGAATTATAGACAATTGTTAGCTGCCATGTGGATGCTGGGAATCGAACTCAGGTCCTCCTCCGGAAGAACAGTCAGTGCTCTTAACTGCCCAGCCATCTCTCCAGCCCCAAGGAGGAATAAATTATGTGACTAATTAGGGTTCTATCTGTATGCAGAGTGAGAGTGTTGGATGACAAACACTGGGTTTCTAATCAAGGCCAGAAAAAAACCTACCTGGACAGCTCTCTTTGTTCTTGTGAAAAGGCTACATGGCCTCTCAGGTCTATGGGAATGACTGTGAGTAATGTGTGTAACATTTCTTTTCTTAGAAAGCTTATGTCTGGCTGAAAGTCAAAATGCACATCTCCACCTGGAATTCCTCTCAGCTCATTTTGCTCTATTCCCTTTCCTCCTTCTCTTCCATGCCCCCCCCTTTTTTCTGAGACAGTCTCTTGTAGCCCAGGCTGGCTGAAACTATATATCCGAGTATGACAAATTCCTGATCCTCTTTGCTTCTACCTCCCAAGTGCTGGAATCGCAGGCATGTGCCACTGTGGCCAGTTTCTGTGGTGCTGGGGATCAAACCCAGGTAATCACTGTACCTGCTGAGCTACATCTTCAGCCATCTTTTCTTCCATGTTCTTATAATAGTCTTGCATATAAAGTGGTTCAATCACATAAAGACAGCTAAACCTCCTAACAAAAGTATCTTCTTGAAGGAAATCCTTCCTTCTAGGTGAAAGTTTATTTTCTAAAAACTGTTCAGGTATAAACTAATTGGAGGGATAGAAAATGAACTCAACATAAAACCCAACTAGGCTCCATTCTAGAGGATCAAAGGGCAACCCTCTGCCCTGTATTACCAGGCAACTGTCTCTCTGAGGATGCTGTCATTTTGATTTTATAGAATAATCAGTTACTTGAATTCCTGACCAAAGACCTCCTAGAATAATGAGGAATTCATCTTTGCGACCACAGCAAAGTGGGAGCTTCATGCTAGCTGTCCTAATTTGCTTCTCTGATACTGTGATGAAACAATGTCCAAAAGCATCCTGGGAAAAGGAGGGTTTATTTCATCTTACAACTCCTAGGTCCGTCTCCATCACTGGGGGAAGCCAGGGCAGGAACCCAAGGCTTGGAGCTGAAGCTGAGGCCACAGAGGAATGCTGCTCACCGTCTGCTTAGCTACCTTTCTTACACAGCCCAGGTCCTCCAGCCTGGGGTTGCATTCTCCACACCCAGAGTGGGCTGGGCCTGCCTCCACCATGCCACAGGGATATGGCTGGAGGCCTATCTGGTTGAGACAACGTCTTACTCTCTCTCCTCAGGTTGTAGGATCTTGCCAGCTGAAGTCAACACAGGGGCGCATACACGCCTGAGTTTATTTTGTTGGTGATTGGTGTTTTCCTCTCATAGTATCTTAGTTTTACATCTTCAAAGCAACTAAGTTCATCTTCCCTGTGGTATATTTTTGTTATCTCCTATTAGGAATAGGAAGTAATAAGAACTATGTAGGACATTAATGGCTAACTGCTCCACTGCTGATCCTATACTTATTAAGCTGCTTCACCCATAAGGGAAAAAAAAAACATTTCCACATAAATATTATTGCAAACAGTTTTATCTGGTGGCACCTGCCTTTAATCCCAGCACTCAGGAGACAGGGGCAGACAGATCTCTGTGAGTTCAAGGCGAACCTGGTCTACATAGTAAATTCCAGGACAGCCAGAATGAAATAAACTCTGTTACCAACTAAACAAAGACACCACAGATGTATGCTCAGAACCAAGTGGTTGCTCATGAGTGAGCTAACTGTCATCACATGAGGAAAAGATTCATTGAATAATATTTTGTCCACATTTGGGTGATATGCTTACATTATGACTAGTAGAGTCATCTGGAGAATGTAGTCTCAGAATGGAGTCCTCTGTGGATTTCACAGGTTGAAGCTTGGTTACCAGGCCAGCAGAGGGCACTGAGCTCATCAATGGATTCAGTCATTCCTGTGTTCACAGAGTTGCAAACTACCTGGGTGAAGCAGGTCACTGAAGTTCTACCTTGAGGGTGTATTTTGTCTCTGCCCCCCTCACCACTTTGTGGAAGCTGTGAGGAATGAAGCTATGCTTACCTCCATCCTGTTCTGTCTCCCACTGCCCATAGCAATGGAACCAACTGACTGTGGGCTGAGACCTCTGAAGCCGTGAGCCAAAAGAATCCTTTTCCTACTTTAAGATGATTGTCTCAGGCTTTTTGTTACTGTGACACAAAGTAACAGAGCTATAGAAAAAAAAATGGCACGGTGACTTTCTTTTTTGTGGTCTGTGTCCTGACACGTTACATTTTATTTATTTATGTATTTGCTTATGTATTTATTAGTTGCTGTTGTTATTTGGTTATTTTTTCTACTGCTGCAAGAACACTATGACTAAGGCATTTTATGAAAGGGAGAGTTTATTGAAACTTAGAACTTCAGAGGGTTAGAGTCCAAGACCATGACAACAGGGATCACGGCGGCAGGCAGGGGAGTGTGGCACTGGAGTAGTAACCTGGAAGTTTATCTTGAGACACAAACACAAGGCAGAGAGGGATAACTGTAAATGCCATGAACTTTCTGAAACTTCAAAGCTCACCCTGTGGCACTCCTTCTCCAACAAGCCACACCTTCTAATCCTTCATAAATACTTCCATCAACTGAGGACCAAACATTTAAGTATATGAGTTTATGGGGTTAGGAGGGGCATTCTCATTCAAACCACTACAGAGCTGGAGTGTAAACTCAGGTTCTTATGCTTTCTAGGAGAGCACTATACTTGAACTAAATCCCTAGCCCCAATGTCACCTTTTATTCATTTCTCCTGAATGAAAACCATATTTGTGTAGTGGTATTATAGCACCTTGTAAGTAATTGTCCTGCCCACTAGTTTAATAAAAATGCCGATTAGTTGAAGGCAGACAGGAAGTGTGGGCGGGGCTACCAGGCTAAGAAAAACTGGAAACATCTCAGAGCAGAGAGAGATGCCACAGAGTTGCCAGAGCTGCCAGGAGACTCAGAGGAAATGCTGCTGAGAAAAGGTACCCAGCTGCATGAACAGGATAAGAAAGATGGACTAGTTTAAGGATAAAGACTTATCAAGATATATGCCTGGGCCCTAGGCCAATCAGTGTAAAAATAATATAAGCCTGTGTGTGATTGTTTGAGACTAAGCAGGGCTGAGAGTGGGACCAGACCTCTGGATTAGACTGGAAAGTCTGGCCCAGAAACCTCATACAACAAATTTGTGCAAGTGTCTTAGTAGATACAAGTATAGTAGACCTCCACCCCAGTCTTCAGGTGTTTACCTTCCTTGAAATGGAGAGACATGGGGCTAGAGAGATGGCTCAGTGGTTAAGAGCACTGACTCTCCTTCCAGAGGACCTGAGTTCAATTTCCGGCATCCACATGGCAGCTAACAACTGTCTGTAACTCCAAGATCTGACACCCTTACACAGTTATACATTCAGGCAAAACACCAATTCACATAAAATAAATAAGTAAATAAATAAACATTTTTTTTAAAAAAAAAGAAAGGGAGAGACGTGTGTTAATAAATAGCTCTTGGCCAATGATTTAGAAGTGAGAACAGCAGGATGTATAAGTGGTATTCTAAACTCGGTGTCGGTGTGGCAGTACATACGTTATAATCTCAGCATTTGGAAAGTAGAGGCAAGAGGACCAGGAATTTAAAATCATTCTCAGCTCATAGTAAATTTGAGTCTAGCCTTGGCTACATGAGACACCCTGTTTAAAAAACAAAGCAAACAAACAAAAATCAATAGGACTAAGAAGGTGACTCAGGGAATAAAACTGCTTGCTATGCAAACCTGAGCTCAGATGCCCTAAACCTGTGCTAAAAAGCTGCATGCAGAGGCTCTTTGATCTGTGAAAGCTCATTGTGGAAGGTCTACCTGTAATTCTTTCAAGCAAACAGGGATGCAGAGAATTTAGGGCTTATGAAACTGTTGGTGTGTGTGTTGTGTGTGTGTGTTTTACAATGTACCCCAGGAACAACTCTTACAACCCCTTTGCCTGCTTACTGGCTCCATACATTTTTTTTTAAGATTTATTTATTTTTTAATGATATGTATATGTGTGTGGGTATGGATGTAGATATGTACAAATGTGTGCAGGTGCCAGTGGAGACCAGAGGTGCTGGAGTTACATGCAGGCAGTTGTGAGTTGCTCAATGTGGATTCCAGGAACCAAACTTGGGTCCTCTGCAGAAGCAGTGCACAATGTTTCTCCAGCCCCACCTTATTTATTTTTTATCTTTTGTTTTTGAGGCTGGTCTTTCAGTGAACAAGGAACTTCCTGTTTTGACTAGACCTGCTGGCCAGCAACCCTAGGGGGTCTTCCTGACACTACCCGCTTCAGCTCTGGAGTGACAGAGGTATGCCACTGCATTCAGCTTTTAAGTGGGTGCTGGGGATTTGAACTTGGGTTTTCATGCTTGCAAAATAAACACTTTATCCCCTGAGCCATCTCCCTAGACTCCAAATGCTTGAGTATTAGAGGGGCAGTCACTTTTATTTATATCTTGCTAGTCTGTAAATCCACTCCCCAATCTTCTTTCTGACAACACACACACACACACACACACAGAGTGTGTAATATTTATGTGCACCACATGTGTACAGGTGCCCTCATGGCTCAAAGGGGGTTGGATCACTTGGAACTGGAGTTACAGGGAGGGCAGTTGTGAGCCATTTGATGTGGGTCCTGGGACTGGAGGCAGGTCCTCTAAAGAGTGGTACATGCTCTTAACCATTCAGCCCATTAATTAGCCCCTGGAAACCCCCATTTAGAAAGCAGCAGAGCCAGGCATGATGGTGCTTACTTGTAGCCCCAGTTATTCAGGAAACTGAAGTGTGTGTGTGTGTGTGTGTGTGTGTGTGTGTGTGTGTGTGTGTGTGTCTGTGTGTGTGTGTGTCTGTGTGTGCGTGTGTCCAGAAAGAGTTACTTAGATTAGCAGCCACCTCCAGTTCTGGTTGTAGGACTTTGATATGGCCTGGTCTCACAGATAAGAAGATTATCAGGCTGTCAATCACCTTCAATTTCCAGCCTTCTGAGTGGAAGAACAGGTTTTACATCCATTCTTTTGGAAGGACAATACTATATGCTCAGCATCCCTGATTTTCCTGGAGACCTGTGGGCACAAGGACCTTCATGCTGTGCCCTCCACAAGCCGTCCTAAGGTCCAGCGAGGAAGCCCTTTAAAGGCTTTTTCTGAGGAGCATCCAGACAGCTGCCTCACACCTGGGCAATGCTAAATATTAACACATAAGAAGATCAGTGCAGACTGTGGGAGGATTCTCACTGGATTAAAGGCCATTTGCTTACAAATCTCTTTGGTGCTGGGGAGATTCTGTCCATGAGGAAGTGGGAGCTGTGAGGCAGGCGGCTGAGAGGAAGAACTGCTCTTTCTATGAGAAGGGACTCTTTTCAGCCTCTGTGGTGACCTCTGAGACACGGAGCTCAAGGTGGCTTTCTTTCTTGGAAACCAGAATCAAACAAACTTTTAAAAAAAATGTAACATTAAATCTCTAACGCAGGACTTTAAAAACTCCTTTTATTTATCTTTTGTTGTGTGTGTGTGTGTGTGTGTGTGTAATATGTGTTTGTGTGTGAGCAGGTCTATGTCTGTGTGCACATCTGGAGGCCAGAAGATGACCCAGGTGCTCCCCCCCCCCCCAGGACAGGTGTCAAAGGCAAGCACAACCACACTGAGCTTTTTCTTTAGTTTTTAGTATTGTATGTATATGGGTAAGTTGCCTGCATGTGTGCCTGTGCACCACATTTGTGCTATGCCCAGAGGCCAGAAGACAATGTTGGGTCCCCTAAAATTTAAGTTACAGATGGTTGTGTGAGCCACCATGTGGGTGATAGGATTCGAACCTTTGTCCTTTGGTAGAATAATCTTAACTGCTGAGCCATCTCTCCAGCCCCAGCCCCCAATACACTGGACTTTTATTTATTTATTTATTATTTATTTTTTTAGTGTAAAATCCCCAATTGTCCTGAAACTTACTCTGTAGAACAGGCTGGCTGCAAACTCACAGAGATCCACCTGCCTCTGCCCCCTGAATGCTGGGATTAAAAGTGTGTGCCACCACTGCCTGGCTTTCATTTATACTTTTGAGGCAGGGTGTCTCCCTGAACCTGCGGCTCATGTTTTCTCAGTGAGGCTAGAAGCCAGCAAACCCCAATGATCCTCCTTTCTCTGTCCCCTTCAGACAGGTGCCACAGACACATGTAGAATGCTGGACTTACTATCTGGGTCCTGGGATCTCAACTCTGATGCTCGTAATTACCCAGCAAGCCTCTTTCGACCCAGAATTCTCTCCAGTTCCTACAGCACTGTTGTTTGAGACTGTAGCCCTTTGCAATGGTTTGCTAGGCAGGCATGTGTGGGAGACTTGGCCTTCTCCAGTTTGCTTTTGTCTGGATTACTGCTGTCTGGGTGCGAGAGGGAGTAGAGACATAAGCGTTCAGAATTTTGAAAATAGAAATTCCTCTAACTTGTTCCCTATCATCTCCCTAGCCCTCTGCGCCAGATGTCTCCGAGCCCTGTGTCTTGGCGAGGCAGACTGCTGGTGAACTGACCCAACATTCTCTTTCCCAACTTAGTAGCACAGCTCTGATTTTAGCAATCTCCCCGACAAAAGCAGTCTATTTCTGAGCCTCTTTTACAAGAAGAAACTGCCAGATGAGAAAGTATAATGGGCTTTAAATGGAAGCTGCCTGTGATATCTGCCAGAGAGACTCCCTATGTGGAAGCTGATTTATGAAAAGACTTTCATTGTTCATCTGTCCTTCTTCCTGCCTGCCTGGAACATAGGTGCACTGGCTGACGCTGTAGTTGTTACCCCATGACTAATGATGAGAAACATGTACCAGCCAGGAATGACAAGATTGAACGAGAAGACTGAGAGGTTCGAGGGATGACTCTGTGGTTAGATGCTCTTCCAGAGGACCTAGGTCAATCCCCCAGCTCCCAGCTCCCACCCCCACATAGTGGCTCACAACCATCTGTAATTCCAGTTCCAGATGATGTGATAGCCTCTGTGGGCATTGCATGCCTGTGATGCATAGATATGCATACCTGCAAAACACTCATACACATAGCAATAAGAAATAAATCACAAGTCTGAAATAAAAAAAAGAAGACTGAATCCCCAATGGTTCATTGGAACGGCCATTTAGGTTTGCATTGCCTACTTCCTTAAGCCATGCATGGAACAAGGAATAAGCTCTTTGAGCTATGGCTGATGCCCTCACCAATGTGTCTGTAAGTCGTCCCCCCCTCCCCCCCGTGTCTGTAAGTTTTAACATTTATATTAATTTGTGTTTCTGACCCTGGTTTCTTAGATGGGTATGTGTGTGTGTGTGTCCCACAATTATTCTTAAAAGGCTACCATGGTAGGTTATCAGTTGGTGTTACGGTTGGTTCATAAAATGTCATCCATAGGCTCATGGGCGGGGCCTCACTGGAGGAAGTGGGTCTCCAAGGGGCAGGCCTTCAGGTATATAGCCCCACCCCACTTCCTGTCCATCTCTGTCAGCTAGTACTCAGGTTGGGAACCAGCGGCTTGAGGTTGCTGCAGTCACAGACTTGAGCAGCTGCTACAGCCACAGATCCTGGTGCAGGGATTTGTTGGAGGGCGGCAGGGAGGTGGTTTAGGGGAGCAGTGAAGTAGGAAAAGAGAGCAAAGGCATGTCTACTTTAGACTCTATATCAGACTCCTGCTTTAGGCAGACAAGGCCAGATGTGACAAAATTACAAGGGATCGGGAACATTTTGACCCCAGTTTCCACTGCTCATGGGTTGCTGGGAGCAGTGGCTCTCTTAGCCTGGACTGCTCTGCTTGCTGGGATGTACCTGAGCATTCCTGCAGCCAGAGGCAGGGCTCTGGTGGTCTCAGGCGCTGCAGTAGGTAGTAGTGTGTTGGGAATGCTGTGTGCTCCGGGAATGTGAGTCTGCAGAATAAACCCAGACCTGGGAGGTCTAGTCTTCAACAAGAAATGACTAAGTGCTCTTGGGTGGCTCTTTGCTGTTTCTGGTGCAGGTTGTGTGTGTCTTCTGCATAGGTGTGTAGAGGCAGTATCAGTCTCAACTATTGGTCTTTAGGTGTCATCAACCTTATTTTTTAAGATTTTTCTTTATTATTTTGAATTGTGTGGGTGGAGGGGTGGTTATGTGTACATGCAGGTACCTGGACAGAATGTCAATCTACAACGGAAGTGACACATTGTTGTGATGTACGTAGTGGTGTCAGAACTTGGGTTCTATGTAAGAGCAGCACTCTCAAACACTGAGCCGTCTGCCCAGTCCCACTGACCTTGTTCTTTTACACAGGTTCTCTCACTAGCCCATTCATCTAGCCTGGCATCCACCTGTCTCTACCACCCAGTGCTGGGATTACACATGTATGTACCGACACAACCATCTTTTGCACATGGGTTCCAGGACCTGATCATGTCTTTGTGCTTAAAGGACTTTGCTGGCCACGTCTTCATTCTAGGCGTTATCACCTTTCTGGCCAGCGGACTGGGCTCCTTCTGAACTTTAGCTTTGGGTCCTGGTCCTAGGCACTCCTCCAAACCTCACTGTTCATTCCAGAGTAGCTCCCTATAGAGAGACAGTCTATACACTACTAGGCAGAGTCAGCTGATGAGGAAGGTAATGACTTCTGGACTCCTGAGAACCAGAACACAGCTGGCTGGCTGGCTGGCCATTTGGCATGTCCCCAAGCATGTCCCTTTTTCGTGTTATGATACCACTAAGTTTCTAAAAACAACCTAATCCTACAGTCTGAGGGCCTGGCCAAAGACTCTGCTCTCAGAGACGTTTGTCCAGGGCTGACATGGGTGTCCAGGATACGTGGTGGAGAACTGCCAAAAATGACAAGTGATTTAATGCTTTTGCCATTCCTATTCTTTATCTGGAGACAAGGAGAGTGTTAAAATGTCTAGGGCATTTGCAAGCTCAGGGATTCTGGAACTGAATACTGCTGGCCTGCCCTGTACTCTCCAGCCAAGAAAAGTCATTTCCATGTGACAGACGACTATTTTTCTTTTTCCACATGTAGCCTAGGCTAGTCTCAAACTTGCTATGTAGCTCAGGATGACCTTGAACTCCTGATCTTCCCACTTCCACCTTCCAAATGCTGGAATTATAGACATGTGTTGCTATGCCCAGTCTATGTGGTGCTGGGGATCAAACCAAGGGCTTTGTGCTTGAACTACAGTCTTAGCCCAGAGGTCCAGACTTTTGGGTTCACTATCTGTTGTGTGTGTATATATCTGTCTGTCTGTATGTATGCATATATGTGGTGTGTGCATGTGTTGCATACATATGTGGGGTGCATATGCTCCATGTAGCTGTGTGTAGAGTTACAAGAAGCAGATGTTGGGTTTATTCCTCAGTGGATCCTTCACTTTGTTTTTTTTTGGGATAGAGTCTCTCATTGAACCCAGAGACAAACTAGCTAGCCAAAAAGCCCCCAGAATGCATCTGTCTTCACCTCCACTGTGCTGGGGTGCTGTAGAAGAACCCTTCTGTACATTGTGAATATGTATTATTCTCTTTGGTTAATAAAAAGCTGACAGGCTTAGTTAGTAAGCCGAACAGGAAGTTAGTCAGGAAAGGCAAGCTAAGAATGATGGGAAGAAAGGGGGCAGAGGGAGAGAGACACTAGCCAGCCACAGAGGAAGCAGGTAAAGCCAGGAGCCTCAGGATAGAATGTAGATTAGTATAAATGGGTCAAGTTGTAAGAGCTAGTTTGTAATAAGCCTGAGCTATCAGCTGAGCATTTATAAGTAATATAAGTCTCTGTGTGTTTATTTGGAATCGGGTGGTCAGGACAGAAAAACTCCATCTACACTGGGGTTACAGACATGTGGAGCCATCCCCACTTTTCAAGTGGATAGTAGAGTCAAATTCAGGTCCTCATGTTTGCCTAGGAAACACTTTGCCCACTGGGGTAGTTTTCAATCAACCTGACACAGACGAGAGTTACTGGGAAGAAAGAACCGTAAAACTGAGAAGTTGCTGCCTTCAGAATGACCTGTCAGCAAGTTTGTGGGATGTTTTCTTAAAGTGGTTGATGTTTGAGGGACCAACTTTTGTGGGCAGTGGACCCCTGTACAGGTGCCCCTGGGCTGTATAAGAAAGGTGAGCAAGCCAGTAAGCAGCATATCTCCATGGTCTCTGCTTCAGTTCCTACTCTGACTTGCCTTCATGATGGACACATAGCCAAATAAAGCTTTTCCTCCCAAGTTGCTTTTGTCCAATGTTTTATTACAGGAATAGGAACCAACTTGGAAGAGCCATTGAGCCATTGAGCCATCCTGTCAACTTGGGTTCATCATCTTTTGACCCTGTAATTCTTTAAGGGAACACTCAAGTGTTGAGTCATATAAAAAAAGCGTTCACCACAGTCATAAAAACTCAGAGGAGAGTGGTCAACTGATTATAATACAATAAGGTAGAGAATATAACTGAAATTATAGAAAAACTTCAAAGAATCTTTTTCTCTGTGAACCTAGGGAATCAAACCCAGGGCCTTGTGCATGTTAGACAAATACTCTGTCTGAGCTTCATGCCCAGCCCAAAGAACTTACAGACCCTTATAAACTGTGTATGAGTCATAGAAAACAGGACCTAAGTGGGTTGGAGAGATGGAGTTAAGAACTCTAGCTATTCTTCCAGAGGACCTGAGTTTAATTCCCAGCACTCACATAGCAGCTCACAGATGTCTGTAACTCCTATTCCAGGGGATCTAATGCCCTCATATAGACATACATGCAGGCAAAGCAGCAATATACATAAAATAAAAATAGATAAATTATTTAAAAAACCAGGACATAAAAACATACATGTAGAAGAATTCTAGCTGGTTCCAATATATGATTATATTACAGAAGATCCGGAACCAGGCATGGTAATGCTGTCATCCCAGAACTTGGGAGGTAGAAACAGAGGACCAGGAATTCAAAGTCATCCACAGTTTATAGAGAATTCCAGGCTGATTTGGGTTACATAAGATCCTGTCTCAAAAAAAGTGAAAACATTAAATTTGAAAAAGATATGAAATTTATTTGTATATTTTATTTTGTTATTGCAAAAGCAAATTATAACTTCTCACTTCTTTATATTATTTATCTATTTTTGAGGCACATATAGTCCTGGATGGCCTAGAACTTACTGTATAGACCAGGCTGGCCTTACTTGCAAATGTCTTTCTGCTTCTGTCTATCAAGTGTTGGGATTACAGGAGTGAGCCAGTGTGCCTGGCTTTCCATATGTCCTAAGTGTCCCATAGTTACCAAAAAGTCATACTTTTTTTTTTTTTACAGTCAAAAAAGGTAAGAAAAGTGTTTTTGTCTCTTCAAAGGAAGCATGAAAATAGTGTCTACTTAGGCCTCTTGTTTGTCTGCAAGAGCTCTTGTGTGGGCACCAGGATGTGCACTACCATCTCTGACTCACTGGGTTTAATTGGCATGACCAGAGGGAATCAGCATCACCTTCTTTTTGCTTGCTGTGACACTGGAGTTGGAGCTCTTGCTTTGCAAAAGCTACCTTCTTGGGTTTTCAGGGGGAGTTTCTCTGTTGTCATCTGCCCAGACTTGCTGACTCTCTCTATAGAGAAAGGCTGACATCATTTATTCTTAGTAGGAATGGAGTTGGAAGATGGAAACCACAAGGAGAGTGTTACCATTTGTGGTGCTTTGAATGACAAAGGTCCTCAGGTTCTGATGTTTGAATAGTTGGTCCCCAGTTGGTGGAACTGTTGGGAAGGATTAGAAGGTGTGGTCTTGTTGGAGGAGGAGATGTGTCACTGGGGGTGGGCTTTGAGGTTTAAAAAGAGGGTATTATTCCCAGTTAGCTCTCTCTTCTTCCCAGTGGAGTTTCAGGATATGAGCTCCTAGTTGTGGCTCAAGTGCCTGCTGATAATCATGGACTCTAATTGTAAGCACATTCTTTATAAGATACCTTAATCATAGTGTCTTATCAGAACAATAAGAAAGTAACTAAGAAACCATTACAAATTGCTTTTTTTCCCATGTCCCACAGTAATAGCTATTTCTACAAGTTAAAGTCAATAGCTTATGCAAAGTAACAGTGGGTTTCCAAAGACCATGCCTCAGAGGCTGGAGAGATGGCTTTAGTGCTTGTTTCTGAGAACCTGTACATATGGGCACAGATTCATAATTAAAAATAAAATAAATATTTAAAAAATCCTATCATACTATACATATATAATAAATGTAAATTTTTTTTTAAAAAGCCATGTATTTCTCAGTAAAAGTATATGGTATGAGCTGGGTGTGGTGGTGGAACACTTGGGAGGCAGAGGCAGGTGGATCTCTGTGAGTTCAAGGCCAGCCTGGCTACAGGTAAGTTCCAGGACAAGCTTCAAAGCTACACACAGAAAAACCCTGTATTCAAACAAACGAACAAAGGATGTGGTATGGAAGCCTGGTGCGATGGTATACAACTGTAAACCAGCATTTGGCAGGTGGAGGCTGGAGAATTAAAAGTCATTCTCAGTTACATATTGAGTCTGAGGCAAGCCTTGATCACACGAGACAATCTCAGAAAACACACACACACACACACACACACACACACACACACACATAAAGAAAGATAGAAAAATAAGAAGCTAGGGATGTAGCTCAGCCAGTGTCTGGGTTGAAAACCAGAAGAATGGGGGGCTGGAGAGATGGCTCAGAGGTTAAGAGCACTGTCTGCTCTTCCAGAGGACCTGGGTTCGATTCCCAGCACCCACATGGCAGCTAACAACTGTCTGTAGTTCCAGTTCCAGGCAAACACCAAGGCAAATAAATAAATAAAGTTTTTAAAAAAAAAAATAAAAAAAAAAAAAAAAAAAAAAAAAAAAAAAAAAAAAAAAAAAAAAAAAAAAAAAA
>PVIH01029411.1:0-13688 GCA_004025045.1 Sigmodon hispidus
AGCTTTTAGTTCCTGGCATGTTTCTTTCATAGATTTGTTCATCTCTTCCAATTTTTTGTTTGTATTTTCTTCTATTTCTTTAAGGCTTTTTTTCATATCTTCTTTGAGAGCTTCGATGATCATCAAAAAGTAATTTTTGGTGTTGCTTCCTTCTGTTTCCTCTTCATTGCTCAGTTCAGGTCTTGTATTTGTAAGATCGTCACTCTCTTCTGGTGTTACCTTGTTGTTCTTTGTGTTATTATGTAATTTTTTGCCCTGACTTTTGCCCATAGCTTCAGTGGTTCATGATTAGATGGGTCCTGGTCAGTTGTGGCACTCGGGTTTTTGTGCCTCCTGTCACCTCTCTGGTCAGGGTCTGATTCTGTCTTTCAGAGACCCCTGCAGTTGTTGGTTCGCTCAGTTCGAGGTTGTGGCGTGGAGCCGTGCAAATTCCCTCAGCAGGAGCTGTGGATGTGGTCAGGAGCAGAGTTTACCTGCCCCTGCTCCAGAGTGAGCTGGGATTCTGCAGACAGCACTCGGTCCCGGGAGTGGAACCAGAAGCCATGAGAGCTCAACTCTCCCTCCCAGGCTGGCGCTGAGGCCTGGTGTCCCCTCCTCACCTCTGGCGGGGTCTGAATCTGCCCTTCAGAGCCCCCTGTAGTTGGTTCGCTCAGTTCAAGGTCATGACGGGGAGCCGTGCAAATTCCCTCTGCAGGAGCTGTGGATGTGGTCAGGGGCAGAGTTTACCTCCCCCTACTCCAGAGTGCACTGGGATTCCGCATATGGGGCTTTTCAAATACTCTCCCTGCTTTGCCCCCTTCCCTCATATGCTTATTCTCAGTCTTCCCAAGTGATCAGTTCAAAGCCTCTTCCTTGGAAAATCTCTTTTAATTGGCACATCATTGCTCCCCAAATTGGATGAGAACTCCAAGTCAATAACAAGGATTGCTCCAGGGGAGGAGGAAAAGAGGTGGGAGAAGGATGGAGAAGCGGAGAGCAGTAACAATCCGCACAGCAGAATGCAGGAGCAGTCCGACGATCCGTGCCCCAGAAAGCAGGACCTTGGAGAGCACGAACAATGTGCACCACGAGCAGGAGCAGTCCCAACCGTGGAGAGCCGGAGCAATCCTAACCATGCAGAGCAGGAGCGATCCGTGGAACTATCTGCGCAGCAGAGCGAGAGTAGTCCCAGCCCACTTGCTGCTTTTTCATCAGTGCCTACAACAGTACCTGGTACCTAGCAGATACTCAACAAATGTATGTTGAGCAAATTAACGAACAATATTTTCATTTAAAAAAATTTCACAGTAAAGAAGTGATAAATATATCATAGACAAATTTGAAAATTCCTGTAAGCTGCTGAAAAGGTGTGTGCACTGTAAGTGAAACAGATAGCCAAGCTGAAAACTGTCAACAACTCTGGTTTGCCCAGAGGTAAACATGACACTAATGTTGCAACAGGTCTTCCTGATATTGCATACACAGACCAAGCTCATTCCTGTCTTTGGCTTTTGAAATCTTTGTTCCTCCTTGTAATATTTTTATCCTGTTGTCCATTTTCAGTCAGTCTTGTAAGGGACTTCACAGATGACAGCATCATAGACACTCATCTTGGCTGATTTAACAGCTAACCCTCTGACTCATCCTCTGCCTTATTTCTCCTCAAAACTCACCTTAAAAAAAATAGGAAGTCAATACAGTTCATTCACTGATAGTAAAATCACAAGAAGACAGCAAGGCTTAGAGGTACACACTAGGCTGAGACAGTGAGGCTATTCTGAACTAAAGAGTGAGACCCTGTCTCAATAAAATAACAACAAAAACAAAACTGGGCATTTGTAAATCATGAATATAAGTGGGTTTCTTCTAGGTGATAGAAAATTTTTTCTCCCCTCATGATAAATTCACACTTTATTATGTTTTTATTTAGTGTCAATGTTTTAATAAATGGAGAAGAAAAGAATTTTTAAAATGGATATGCCAGGGCTGGAGAGATTCCTCATTAGTTATGAGCACTGGCTATTTTTGCAAATGACCCACTTTTAATTCCCAGCTCCTACATGGCCACCTATAACTTCAGTTCTAAGTAGTCTGATGCCCTCCCTATTCAGGGCCCTGTGGCCTTTATACATATGTGGTGTACATTCAAACAATAGGTAAAACATTCAAACAAATAGCATAAAAATTAGGAGTGTTTTAGCTCCAATGAGTTAATAACAGTTTACTAAGATTGAGAGGATAATATAAAGTGCAAATCAAAATTTACTTTTGGAAGCAATTCCAGACTTTTGCTAATACTGATGAGAGGCTATAGGATAAACTGTTTAAAACTGGACTGAGAGAGTGCATTTTTTTCTCATCAGTCAATAATGCATGGAACTTCTAGTCGCTGCTTTTCATGTTGATCTTTTGGGGCAATGCTACAAAAGGTTATGTGTGATAACATTAAGAGTCCAATAATGACATTCTCAAATGCAGTAGCAACTGCCTCTACGTAGCTGTTGAGAACTTTGCATGTGGCTAGCATGGCTCAGGAACTGAGCATTTCGTTTCGACAGATGTACTAATATTGCCTTTATTAGAAAGAGCATGTTTAACTATCAGTATTGTCTGCCTTTTCCACAGTGGGCCATCATACATCACTTGAAACATGCCTAGAGCTTTCATGATAATTTCTTGCTTGGTCCTAAAACACCATTAAGCTCATAGGAGATAAAGGAGATGGACAATCTTCCAATGATTCTGCTTTAAAAGATTATCTCTTTGCCCTCTTTTCTATTGCCTTCCTTTTCTCCAGGGACAAGAGCCAAGCATAGTGTCAGGATCATTATAATTGTTCCTTGTATCATGGCCAGTATAATCAATTTCTTCAAGCTCTAACTAATGCTGTAATAAAAATATTTTGTGAGAGTATTTTAATATACCTACGACTATTTATGTAGATCAGTATTATGAAAAAAAATTACTGATATAAAGACCATAAACTTTTAGTGCTCACTTTTCATATGGTCTTCCAGAAAGAGTCAGTCAATCATAGTCTTGCCACAGAGGTCCCACAGTAAATGTCTACCTACCAGAAAGCCATTTTGTTAGTTAGATTTGCAGGGAGAACTCACTGTTCTTAGGGATAAAACAAGCAGGATTTTATTTTTATCTCCTACAGAATGCCCATATTAACAACTAACAACATGAAACACTTTACAAGATCGATTTTCTTTTTCTGGGATTAATGGTAGGTTATCACATTACACAATCGACTTCCAATCTTGCTGATGTTGTTTATTTTGGGTCTCTGTCCCAGTACCTTCTGGGAGCTAGGAGGCTGTCAAGTATAGTAGCACACACCCATAATCCCAGTGTTTAGGAGCCTGATTCAGGACTGCCAAGAGCCTCCGTTCAAGCTGGGCACTGTAAATTCCAAGCTAGGCTTACCTATAAAGATATGATGTATCTTAAAGATAAAGATCTTTAAACAAAAATATTCATTGTAATGGGCTGGTAAGAAAGCTCAGTGGTAGACATCTGGCATGCACATCCACAAACTATTGGAATAAAGTGACTTTCCCATCTCCTACCTCAGATTGAGGCTGTGTTACCCCCCAAAAAAAGCAGAAAGAGAAAGGTAGACAAGAATTAAACCACTGAATCACATCTATAGTGTTCCTTATTCTCATTTCATTTCGCATCTGAAAGCCCCTCCAGGCTAGGTCCCTTGGCTGAGAACTTCCAACCACCAAGTTCCACCCACGGAACAACTCTAACTGTCCTGAAGGCTAGACTCAGTCTGTGCCCCCACAGACTAAGAAACTCAAGCTCAGGACTAGAAATCCCTCCAGTATGCACCCTGGAAACCTCCACCATAGAAATCTCTGCTCCACAAAATATTCTATATAAACCCTGTCTTCTTCCCAGTTTTCTGCTGCTGTCACATGAGCAGAAGATGCCACCCTCCTGGGAATTTCCCTCCAACAAATGTCTTAGGTGAGATTTGTTATGTGGTGTTACTTTGTGGTATTCCTTGGATCCTGTCTGCAGGATACCTTTCCCCTCAGAGCTATACCTATTACATTAGTTCTGTGACTCAGATAGGTTCTCCTAGTGCATGTTCTCCTCTTCAAAGTGTGGAGGTTGGAGGATCTAAGCTGAACTGGGACCCTATCCCTCATCCCTTGTCTGCTTGCAGCAGACTCATCTTCCAACTCATCAATTGCTCAGCATATCATCATTAGTGGCAATTAGGTAAGTTTCCCCTTTGGTCAGTGTACATGATTCCACATTCGAGAAAGTGACCACTGCGTGTCCAGCACACAGATGATACTCCTGGAGACAGCTTTTAAGTCTACAGCTAGCCCTTTTCATCTGACCCTGTTCCCCACTCTTGGAACTGTAATCCTGCAGTTTCCTTAGGCACAACCAGGTTATTGCAACCCTTCCTGACTTTTTTTTTTCCTTCCCTTCGAAGCTGAATGACTTGTGTCTTTTTCTGGTCTTCTCTGAGTCCTGAGGATGATCAATACTGTATGCTGCAGTGAAATTTGTCTTCCCCTCTCTTACCCATGGAAATGGTGTTTTCCATATCCTCTCATTGCCCCTTAGGATGCCTCATAAAGCCAAGGCTTGTTAATGTGACACTTGACACCTTTAGCAATAAAATTTGGCCTCAGTACCTCTTAGACAATCAATCCAAAGAGCCCTCTAATGGCACCTTAGATCCTAATTATTATTCACAACCTTTACAAATACTGCCAGTGATTAAGGAAATGGAAAGAGAGTCCCCATTTCCTATTTCTCTTTTCTCCTCTTCAAGTACTGTTTGTTTTTGTCTAGTTTCCTCCCTCCCACCCTCTCTTTCCCCCTCCCCCACTCTGTGTAAATGTCCTGTCTTGTAAATTACCATTACTGGATCTGTCAGTTTGTTGCAAAGTGGGATCCAGGAACAGAATTTAGGGGGAAGAGGAGAAAGCCAAAGGTGTAGGTCAGCTGTTGCATGCACACACACACACACACACACACACACACACACACACACACTCTTCTCTGGCTGACCTGTGTCTCAGCTCCCTGCTTCAGCATCCTCGATCTAAGGCCAGGGCTCAGAAATCTGCTATCTCTTAGCCTTCTTTGCTCTTAGTTTACTGGATTCAGTTCTACAGGAATTCTAGAGTATGAGTGGCATTGGAATGTTGTTTTATGCTGTCTAACACAACTAAAAGCTGGCTCTGTCTGGGGTTGCAGTATGGCTCTCCCATCCTCTAGACCTAAGCTACTTGTTTTAAGGTTTTCTCAAAAATCTCTGACTCCTATCCTGCAGCCCACCCATCTGACAGAACAAGGAGAGGAAAACAAAATAAATGGGTACCATTGCTACTCATCTCACTCACTTTTGGTTTCAGTTTAACTTTTTAAAACTTTTGCTAAGGTATAAATCTTGCCTCAAGATTTCTAAACAGTGGATATGATTTAAAAGAGGGGATGTACTCACTCATTAGTGGACTTTAAAAAAAATAAAAAATGTCATTGTATACAAGAACTCAAGGCTAGAGCATAGCTAAATGACACAGTACCTCACTTCTGCATTGATAGCCTCTGGCAGGGGTGTGGGTGAGGAAGGACTCATTTTCTTTAAGGGACTAGTCACAAGGAGATTAATTATGCTCCAGTAACTTAATGAGCAGCATGAATGGAATTTTTTGTACATGAGGAGATTATAAGAATGGGTATGAAACTGAGAGGACTGATAACTGAATTTGAAGGGTTGCATGATGTAAAATCACCAAATAATAAATAAAAAAACAGAAAAAAAATCATAAAATCTGTAACAAAAGGGTTAACTTAAAACTTGTAGCAATGCAGTTGACAATCTATACATAAGTAATCTTTTTTCTGTTTTTTAAACATAAAATATTGTTTTTATTTTCTTCTATAAAGAGAAATATACAAAGTGTGTATGATAAAGTCTCTGTTGTAGAATGTGTCATTGTTTCTAGATATATCTCAATTAAATGTTATATTATATTTCTACTTGGCATGTATTTGGCATCACTACTATTACATTTTGAAATTTTCTTTTTTTAATTATAAATAAAGTCATTTTTTATCCGTGTATATCCTTGTTCAAGCTCCATTCCCCCTCCCACTCCTTCCAGTCAGTCTCTCTTCTCCACATCACTTTATCTCCTCATCTCCTCCCCAGCAAGGGCAGCAGGTCCCAAGGTCCCAATGTGGCTTAGTTCAACATGCAATCCTGCCAGATCCGCTTTCCTCACCCCAACATCAAGACTGGGTCAGGTATTCCTCTGGTAGGAGTGGGATCCAAGGTGCAGGTCCAAGGTGTTTCAGATCCCAAGCTGTTCAGTGGTTGTGGTTTGCAGCTTGGACATGCTTTGCTTTTTGCTTTTTTGTTTAGAGTCCACTAATGAGTGAGTACATCCCCTGCTTATCTTTCTGGGTTTGTGATAGCTACTTCAGGAGGATAATCTTCAAATCCATCCATTTGCCCGCAAATTTTAGGGTGTCATTTTTTTCTTAATGCTAAGTAGTACTCCATTTTGCAGAGGTACCACAGTTTGTTAATCCATTCTTTAGTTGAGGGGCATCTAGGTTGTCTCCAGGTTCTTGCTATTACAAATAATGCTACTAAGCTACTATGCTACTATGAACATAGTTGAGCTAATGCCTTTGGGGTGCAAATGTGCATCTTAAGGGTACACATCCAGTAGTGGTATTACTGGTTCCTTGGGGAGATTGATTCCCAGTTTTCAGAGAAATTGCCATACTGCAATCCAGAGTGGCTGAACAAGCTTACACTCCCACCAACAATGGAGGAGTGTTCCCCTTGCTCCACAACCTCTCCAACATAGGCTGTCATCTGTGTCTTTTATCTTAGGTAATCTGACAGGTGTAAGGTGGTTTCTCAAAGTTGTTTCAATTTGCATTTCTCTGATGGCTAAAGATGTTGCACACTTTTTCAAGTGCCTTTCAGCCATTTGTAATTCTTCTGCTGAGAATTCCCTTTTTAGTTCTGAACTCATTATTTTGATTGGGTTATTCAAGGTTTTAGGCTCTAGTTTCTTGAGATATTCAGTATTGAAATATCATCTTGGTTAATTTTTCCTGAGATGAATAAGTAGTTACCTTCCAGATCTCTTTTTATTGACTTTAGTTTAAAGCCTATTTTTTTTTAGATATTAGAATGGCTATACCAGCTTGTTTCTTAGCGACATTTGATTGGAAAATCTTTTCCCAACCCTTTACTCTTAGCCTGTGTCTATCTTTGTGTTTGAGGTGTGTTTCTTGTATGTATGTATGGCTTCTGTTTTTGTATCCATCGTGTTAGTGTCTTTTTATAGGTGAATTAAGTCCATTGATATTAAGGGATATTAGTGACTACTGATTGATAATTCTTGTTATTTTTGGTGGTAGTTTGTATATTATTCCTTTCTCTGGGCTTTTCTTTTGTGGGATTATTGATTGTTTATGGTTTCATGGGTGTATCTGGGATCCTTAGGTTGGAGTTTTCCCTCTAATGCTTTCTGGAGGGACATATTGGTAGTTAGGTATTGTTTCAGTCTGACTTTTTCATGGAATATTTTGTTTACTCCATCTATGGTGATTGAGAGTTTTGTTTGGTAGAATAGTCTACATTGGCAGCCATGCTCATTTAGTGTCTGTATAACTTCTGACCAAGACCTTCTTGCTTTCATTGTTTGTATTGAATAGTCAGGTGTTATTCTGATGGCTCTGCCTTTATATATAAGTTGGCCCTTTTCTTTTGCAGCTCTTAATTTTTTTTCTTTGTTCTCTATGCTTTGTGGCTTGATTATGATGTGGCAAGCAGACTTTTTTGGGAGTCAAATCTATTTGGTGTTCTGTAATCTTCTTGTATCTTTATAAGCCTTTCCTTCTTTAAGTTAGAAAAGTTATCTTCTATGATTTTATTGAATACATTATCTATGCCTTTGAGCTGGTGTTCTTCTCCTTCTTCTATTCCTATTATTCTCAGGTTAGGTCTGCTCATGGTGTCCCAAATTTCCTGGACATTTTGTGTTTTTTTTTTTTCATTTAAGTGTGTTCTTTGACTGATGTATTTATTTCTGCTACTGAGTCTTCCACTCCAGAGATTCTCTCTTCCATCTCTTGGATTCTGTTGGTTATGCTTGTATCTGTAGTTCTAGCTCTTTTCTTCAGATTTTCTATTTCCATCTTTGCCTCATTTTGTGCCTTTTTTATTGCTTCTATTTCAGTTTTTAGTTCCTGGAATGTTTCATTTTTTGGTTTACCTTTTCTTTGTTTTCTTTTCAGGATTTATTCATCTCTTCCAATTTTTTGTTTGTATTTTCTTCTATTTCTTTAAGGGAATTTTTTATATTCTTTTTGAAGGCTTCAAAAATCTTTTTTTTTATTTATTATTATTTTTTATTTATTTGCCTTGGTATTTGCCTGGAACTGGAACTACAGACAGTTGTTAGCTGCCATGTGGGTGCTGGGAATCGAACCCGGGTCCTCTGGAAGAGCAGATGGTGCTCTTAACCGCTGAGCCATCTCTCCAGCCCCCTCAAAAATCTTTATAAAGGTGTTTTTGTTGGTGTTTCCTTCTGTTTCCTCTTCATTGCTCTGTTCAGGTCTTGTAGTTGTAGAACCACCAGTTTCTTGTTGTTCTTTATATTGTTATATGTATTTTTGCACTGGCGTCTGCCCATGGCTTCAGTGGTACATGATTAGTCAGCTCCTAGTTAGTTGCTGTAAGAGGGCTTGTGTGTCTCCTGTCTCCTTTGAATAGGGGTCTGCTCTATCTCTGACTTTGCTCTGGACAGGGGTTTCAATTTCAAAGCCTCATTCCTTCTCAGATAATACAATTCACCCTGGAGGCGGGGCCTTGCTGTGCAAGGTCCCTTCTTTTAAGGGTTGCTGGCAGAGCCCCTCACAGCTAAAGCCTAGCTCTTGTCTGCTAGGAAGAGTAAGTAATCTTAAAGGAAACATGACTTGCTGCCATCTTTTCTATTACCACCCCCCATGAGGATGGAGGCATCCATGAGGCTGATGGTCATCTTTTCTGGGGTTAGAAAGGGTGGTTTTACCATATGAGTTTATTCCCATGTTGATTAAAAGGGACCATGTGACATAAAATCAACCAAGGGAAAAAACAAACAAGCAAACAAAAAAAAAACCCTCCTACCTCTGAAGCCCAAACCAGATAATTCCTCCACTATTTTCTAATCATATTAGCAAGCCTTGCCTTTATAAGACTCAATCCATAGTCCCTTCTTTCCTGGCTGGCCTCCTTTGTCTCCCTTTCTCCCTCGACAGCAATGGCTGCTCAGATCAACCCTCTTAGTTGCCCACTTTCAGCCCACTGGCATCTTTTAATCCTCCTACTACTTGTGCCTACCCCCCCCATGGGATTCCCTTTACCCCCTTCTACCTGGCCTACACCAGCCACAGGTCTCCCTTTGTAGAAGGCGTCACCTTTGTGAACACCTTGGTTAGGGTACATGTCCCTTCTCATTAAGTGAACTCTCTCAAATAGAAAAGAGGACCCTGTACTGCTAGTTCTTACTGAGAAATTCCAGTATGCTGGCCAGTCTTACAACCTCACTTTCCTTGATATGATTCTCCCCAACAATCTTCACCCTGAGGAGCTCAGGTGAGTCTGGAACTAGGCTAGGGCACATGCAGAAAAAAAATCCACCAAACTAATGCCACCCACCAAGTCAGGGATGAATGAGGTAGTCTTTGATTGGGACCTTAAATGGAATTGTGATACCCCAGGGGAAAATCTTGCTAGAAGTCAATAATAGCTTGTTGTTGCAAAAATTTTACTTGGTATTATAATTAAAAATTCCAGAGCCCGATATTGGGGAAAAGCTGGAATATCAGAGTGACAGGGAATGAACCACAGCCGCTTCTCACTCAGCCAACTCCTTAGGCCAAAGAGAGTAAGTCTTCTCTCATTGGGTCCTCTGCTAGACTGGCTGCTCAGACAGATGGCTGCATTTCTGCCTTCTCCTGCCTTATATTTCTTTCCCTGCCCAGCTGTTTTACTTCCTAGTTCAACTCACCTAGAGCTAGAATTTAAGGTGTGAGCTAAAACTGCCTGGCTATTTGGCCTTGAATTTATAGAGATCCAGATGAATCTGTTTCCCAAGTGATGGGATTAAAGGTGTAGGACACCACTCCCTGGCCTTCATGGCCTGGCTGTGGGTGATTCTGTCCTCTGATATTCCAGACTGTTATTTATTAAATATACAATATATCACCACAGCTTGCCTTCTAGTCAGTCTTAATAAGACCTTCTTCAAAGCGGTAAATTATAAAAAATCCAAGAGGTCATCTAGGACAAACATGAAAACCCATCTCAATTCCTAGACCCTCTTACAATATAACAATCTAGATCAAGAGATCCCAGTTGGAAAATAACTCCTCATGACATACTTCTCCACGAACCTCCCTGATATTAGGGCCAAACTTGAATTTCTAGAGAAAGAGCCCCTGACTCCACAGACACCAATGTATACCATGGGAGAGATTAAAAAAATAAGCCCCCAAACAAAAATACCTGTAGTTTACTAAAGCCTTTTAGCTGGCCACAGCAGCTGCCCAGGATGCCAAAGATCAAGAACCTCTGGGTTCCTGTTTAAGATATGGTTAAGAAGGTCACTGGGCCTGTGTCTGTCCAAACTCTGACAAACCATTCTGACCATGACCAAGGTGCCATCAAGAGGACAGTGGACTGCAGGTTGGCCTCATGTTCTTTGTGGCACGAGGACATCAAGCCCAGATCACCCTTCAGTTGACCTTTTGTCTTGCCATAGATGACTAAGGGAACCATTGCTCCTTTGGTTGGACTACCACCTTATCTGACAGGGACCCTTGTGTAATCATCACAGAGTCAGTGTGATTTAGTTCCTTCCTTTTAGACAGTAAAGCCAGACTTTTTTTTCTAGTCCTGATGTAGTTTTGAGGACCTGCCTCTCCTTATTTCTCTATTGTTAGAGTAAGGAAACAGGTTTACCAGCTTCACCAAACCCAACCTCTTAGCTACATATTAGGGGCATCCCTATTACCTACTTCTTCCTAGTGGTACCATCTGTCCTGTCCCCCAGCTGGGTAGATTATCTTCTAGCTAAAGTAGAAGTCTCTATTTCTTTTGTCTCTGCCCCCTGTCTAGTTGAGCCAGACTTCACATCCACCCACCTTCTTCTCCTCCAAACTATACATTCTGACACACCCTTTTGCTTACTAGATTCCCAAGAGGATCCCTGAGTATGGTATACTCAAAACCCCTCTATAGCTGTCTTAGTCAGGATTTCTATTACTGAGACAAAAGCCATGACCAAAAAACAAGTTGAGGAGTAAAGGGTTTATTTGGATTACACTTCCACATTGCTATTTATAACTAAAGAAAGTCAGGACAGGAATTCAAGCATGTTAGGAGGTAGGATGTGATGCAGAGGCCACGGAGGGATGATCCTTACTGGCTTGTTTCACATGGCTTGCTCAGCCTTTCTTACAGAACCCAGGTCTACCACCCTGGGACAGATCGACCCACCATGGCCTGGGCCCTTCCCAATTAAACAGTAATTGAGAAAATACAGCTGGATCCCCTGAAGACTTATCTCAACTGAGGTTCCTTTCTCTCTAATGACTTCAGCATATGTCAAGTTGACACACAAAACCAGCCAGTATGGTAGCCAAAAATCATTCCTCTCTCATTCAATCACAGAACACTTTACTCATCCAAGACAAAAGGAAAGACATAACCTGCCCACCTGTTTCTGTATTGGGGAAAAGTGTTGTCTGTTTTCTGCGTATATGTGGGTCCATGTTTTCTGGTATATCCATAAGTTTTGTTGTTAAGATGAGAGCCAAGACACAAGCTGGTCAGGCTCAGTTGACTGAATGATAATAGCCACCTCGTGCTTTGTTTCTAAGTATTCTTCTTTGAGTGTGTAAGCCTTCAGTGTTCCGTGTTTACTGGGTTTGTTCCTGTTTTCTATGCTGCTGTCCATCATCAGATACCACCTAACATTGTTTACTATGACTGCTTTGATTTCCAGACCTCAGAATTTATCTCTGGGCTTTTGAGTCACTGTATTCAGTATACAAAATATAGGATTTACAAACAATGCATGTTTAGTAAGGTATTACAGCTACACTTCATGCATTCATATGTAAGAATGTACCTCTGGCTACAGCCAAACTTCTTATACAAGAAACAAAGACATTAACCTTCTGGTCATCAATTACTGCCTTCTCTCTTCTCTTTTGTCCCGTCTTCTAACATACAAGGGTCTCAGAACATTAACTCCTTCCTGAGATATTTCTCTTTAGGTAGCATTGGTAGATGATAACATACTTGCCTCTTGGTTATTCCTAGTTCTCAACCTTTCAAACTGATTTAAGTTGCTGATTTGACACTCTCAATGTGTGTATGGATCCTCTGTTTCTTCTGGCTCATCTGACACTCATCATATTTGGTTCAAAATTCTAGAGTCTGCTTCTTCAGCTGCTTCTTCCATCCACTTTTTGTGTAATCAGTAAGTGTCCTCATTCTGGCTGCTGGAGCCTGGAAGGCTGTCTGGGAGCCCCACCATATGGGCTACTCTATTAAGACACCTGCTCCTCTCCCTCTGTTGGAACTCTCCCTGTTTTCTTCTCTTGTCCCCATAGGAACTGTCTGCCAAGCCCCCAAAGCTTTCTTAACCCCTCCCAGTCCTCTGTCCCTCCTATCTCTCTGTTTTGTCCTGAAAACATTACAGCTTCTCTATGCCTTCCTGGACACTTGCCTCTCAGCTCCCACTTGAAGCTTATAGAAACTCCCTCTGATGGAGTTTGTTTTGCAATGCTTACTTTCTTCCTCCTCAAACACAATTTATTTATTTATTTATTTATTTATTTATCTATTTATTTATTTATCTATTTATTTATTTATCTATTTATTTATTATTTGTTTATTTTGCTTTAGAGAGATATAGTTATAATCTTAATGATATATGAGAACAATATATCGAAACTTTCATTTGGCTGTGGGTTTTATGATATTGATCTTTCTAGATCCATTAGGTCTTTTTTTTTCTACCTCTTTTATTTTTTTATTTTATTTTTATTTTATTATTATTATGAACAAAGAAGTCACACTTTCTATCCTTGTCTATTTTTATTCAAGGTCCCTTCCCCCTCCCACCACATCAGGTCATTCTTTCTTCTCCACAACTCCCCATTCCCTCCCTGGGCAGGCAGCAGACAGTCCCATGGTCCCACTGACCCAATATTGCTTAGTTCAGTCTCCATTCCTGGCAAATCCAGTATTGTCCCTCCTCCCAC
This sequence comes from Sigmodon hispidus, assembly GCA_004025045.1. NCBI lineage: Eukaryota > Metazoa > Chordata > Mammalia > Rodentia > Cricetidae > Sigmodon > Sigmodon hispidus. Next base: position 13,303 of record PVIH01029411.1, read on the forward strand.
AAGAGTGAGTCAGGTGTTTCTCTAGGGGGAGTGGAATCCAAGGAGTCAGTCCAGGGTGTTTCTGATCCCAAGCTGTTCAGTGGTTGTGGTTTGCCGCTTGGGCATGCTTGGCTTTTTTCTTGTTGGTTTGTTTAGAGACCACTAATGAGTGAGTACATCCCCTGCTTATCTTTCTGAGTTTGTGATACCTCGCTCAGGAGGATATTCTCCAAATCCATCCATTTGCCTGCAAATTTTAGGATATCATTTTTTCTTACTGCTGAGTAGTACTCCATTGTGTAGATGTACCACAGTTTGTTAATCCATTCTTCAGTTGAAGGACATCTAGGTTGTTTCCAGGTTCTTGCTATTACAAATAATGCTGCTATGAACATAGTTGAGCTAAT
>PVIH01029412.1:0-13687 GCA_004025045.1 Sigmodon hispidus
TTTTTTTTTTTTTTTTTTTTTTTTTTTTTTTTTTTTTTTTTTTTTTTTTTTTTTTTTTTTAAAAAACACTTTTATTTTTATTTGCCTTGGTGTTTTGCCTGAAACTGAAACTACAGACAGTTGTGAGCTGCCATGTGGGTGCTGGGAATTGAACCCAGGTCCTGTGGAAGAGCAGACCGTGCCCTTAACCACTGAGCCATCTCTCCAGCCCCAGAAATCTTAATTCTTGATATAGGAAGAATAGCAGTCAGTAGGCAATGTGGCACACAGTATGGTGTGCATGCCTGTAATAACCATCATTGGAGTTGAAGGATGAGTTTCTCCAGGTAAGCATTAGCTATATAATGTTTGAGGCTAGCCTGTAATACATGAGATTTGTATTAGTAGTGTCAGTGTAATTATTCTATGCTTAGTATAAATCTGTTCTTTTGTTAAGGACAAATTTGTTAATTTTAGAGTAGTATATTTGGCTTGCAATGTAGTATGTTGTGTCTTAACACTTTTTTTTATAATTGAGTTTATGATAGAAAGAAATGGTTGGAGTTGATGAGTTGAGCTAATTTAGGACTGAGTTCTGCAGTGAGTGAGCAAGGCCTTGATTGTGATCCCTAGCATCAGAAAATGTTTACTTTCTCTGCTATGTTATGGTGTTACATGTCTAATCCCAATATTTGGGAGACAGTCAGGACTGCCACAACTAGGCAAGCCTAGATTAAATTTAGGGATATCCTGTCTGAAAACAAAGTTAGACAAACTTTTCTACCTAGAAAGTTTGAGGCCAACCTGGGTTATATATAGTAGTAGCCTTTTAATTTTATTTTTTTGTTTTTTTAAGTCAGGGTTTGGCTTTCTCTGTAGCTCTTGGCTGTCCTGAAACTCACTCTGGACCAGGCTGGCCTCTCACACACAGATCCACATGTGGTAATATGTTCCATATTTAATAAAACCTGAAATAGTCGAGAACACCACAGTCAAAACCTAGGCAGACAACTCAGGAATTTCTTGATCCTTGAGTACAAAGACAAACAGCACACACCTTTAATCCCAGCATAGTGAAAGCTTGGGAGTGGTAACCTACCCCCTTAATCCCAATGCCATAATTCCAAGAGACCTTTCTCTGTTTCTGAGAGTTCAAGGCTAGCTACAAAATTGAGTACTTCCAGCCTTTAATTCTAACCTGGATGGAGTACAGCTTTCCAGAAGGGTATTTAAGGTATCCTGTAGGAAACCAGGAGAAGCAACCAGGAGCTAGGCTGAGCAAGCTGGAAGATAGTGGGTGAGAATTGACTGTTGTGTTTCATCACTCTGATATTTCTGCCTTTCCCAGATATTTGGCTCTGAGTTTCTTTTCTTACAATCCAAATTCTTGCAACATTTGCCTGCCTCTGCATTCTGAGTTTTAGGATTAAGAGCCTGCTACCATGCCCCCTTAAATTAATTTTTTAGGACTGGTCAAATTTAATTTTACTGGTTATGTATTCATACATCTTTTAGTTGATTTTAATTGAATACCTATTCTACTCCTGTGTCATCCTAGATGGCCAAACAAATGCCAGTTTTTCCCATTTTTGTAAATTCTTGGCTGCATATAAATGTTTTTGAGATAGTCCTGGTTGACCAGGAACATGATATGAAAAGCCAGCCTCCAACTGCTGGGATTAAAAGATGTGCCAATAACACCATTTTTTTCAAAAGAGTTTTAAAGAGTTTCATGTAGCTCAGGCTTTACCAAGTTGTATGTGGAGGACTTGGGATTTTTTTTCTTAATATTTTTTATTTTATGTGAATTGGTGTTTTGCTTGCATGTATAACTGTAAGGGTGTCAGATCTTGGAATTACAGACAGTTGTTAGCTGCCATGTGGATGCTGGGAATTTAACGGGTCCTCTGGAAGAACTGTCAGTGCTCTTAAAACGAGCCGTCTCTCAAGCCCCCAGACCTGGATCTTTTTATCCCTGTGATTCTACTTTGCAAGTGCTAGAATTACAGGTTTGAAACACTGTTCCTGGCTAGTGTCTACATTTATATTGCCTGTATATAATATTTCTTGGTTATTGAAACTGACAAGTTAAGTGTATTTTACATAATATTGTACTTATTTCCCATTCTCTAGCCCTTTTACCTCATCTCCATCATGCTTTCTTTTTGTTTGCCTTGTGGCAGTATCTGTAGCTCAGGTTTCAAATCTAGAAGCCATCTCCTGCATCAGCCTTGTGAAAAGTTTGGATTGTAGATCTGTACCTTATGGAGGTGGTGGTAGAAGAATCTAAAGTTTTAAGTCCATCATGTTCTACAGATCATGCCTCAAAAATTAAAACCTCCAGCAAAAGAGAAACAAGGCAGTATAACAACACCTTCATGGAAACAGTCGACTCCACATTGGCTTTAGGATGTAAAATGCCATACTAGACCCAGACTTCTGTGTAGCTCAGGCAGACTTAATCAATTCATTATCCTGCTTACATTAGGATTACAGGCCCATGTCACCATTATGTAATTTCTTCCTTTTCTGTCTGTACAACCTCTTCTGCATTGTTCCCTTACAGGACAAAATGTATCATGACTGAGCAGTAGTATGACTTGCCTTAAGTCACAAGCTAGTTAATTGAAGAAGGTATTTCATTCAACTACTTAAGTGCCACACATTTGGTAAAATGTGGGATAAAATGCACTCACAGTGCACCAAGATTTTTTTTTTTTAAAGGCAGTTGAGACTTAGTCAAGTGTTCTTGCTAGAAACAACCCAAATTTTTTAACAGGCGGGCCTTATATATAGAAACAACAGAGCTATTCTACCATCCCTAAACAAACATTTGGTGGCTGAAGTTTTATTAAATATGGTTTCAGTTCTGTGTTACTAATTTAACTGTGGGGGAGAAGTGCCAGTGGTGATGGGGTTGAGACATGGATTCTCTGTAGCCTAGGCTGTCATGGAATCCCCTTTGTAGACTATGCTGTCCTCAATCTTGATCTGCCTGCCTCTTCCCAAGGGATTAAAGGCATTCAGATTTAGAGTTTATGATTTTCTTTCTTTCTTTTTTTTTTTTTTTTTTAAAGTAGTTTTATTTTTTTTATTTATTTATTTTTTTTTTAAACCTTTATTTATTTATTTATTTGCCTTGGTGTTTGTCTGGAACTGGAACTACAGACAGTGGTTAGCTGCCATGTGGGTGCTGGGGATTGAACCCGGGTGCTCTTAACCGCTGCGCCATCTCTCCAGCCCCTGATTTTCTTTTTTTTAAGGGCATGCTTTCATGTAACTCCTGGCTGGCCTGGAACTCTCACTGTATTCCCAAAGGATTATTTTTACTAAGACTATTTCTTGAAAGCAGAGTCTTACTAAGTAGACTGGACCTGGAGCTGGCTATGTAGACCAAGCTAGTCTAAATACTGGCCTACCCCTGACTGAGTTCTGGGATTGAAGGTATTATTGGCCACCCCTCCCCACTACCACATGCACGATGTTTCTCTCCCCACCCTTTTGGAGGTCAGGATAACTTCAAGAAGTCAATTTTATCTACTATGTTTATGGTAATAGAAGAACCAAACTGGTGAGGCTTGGTAGCTATCATCTATCTTTACCTGCAAAGCAACTTACAGCCGTGTATTTTCTGATCTTTTTTGTTCACCACCCAAGTGTTTAGGCATATACAGACAGGTTGCCTCAATCACTCTTCTGAGTTTTATTTGGTAATGGGGATGGAACCTAAGATTTGGGGCTTTTTAGACCTCTAATTCTTAAAATGGATTAAAACATAGAATAAATAAAATTCATTTTTTTTAGTATTTATTTATTACATATAGTACTGAAGAGGGCGCTAGATCACATTACAGATGGTTGTCAGCCACCCATCATGTGGTTGCTGCGAACGAACTCAGGACCTGTAAGAGCAGCCAGTGCTCCAAAACCGCTGAGCCATCTCTAGGCCCCTTTAAAGTGTATTTGTTGTGTATGCGATTGGAGGAATTGCCTCTTTAAGAACCCTTCGGGCAGAGGACTTGAAGTTCTTTCTGTTTTCACTATGGGTCCCGCGGTGTCAGGCTTGGAAGGCCCTTTACTCATTTCACTGGGTCCTCAAATATACCGCAGCCCACTCTTGTAATCCTAGCACTTGAGGCAAGAGAGTTGAAGGTCAGCCTGATCTACCGAGCAAGTTTCAGGTTAGGGCTGTTATAGAAACTGAAAAAAGGCCTTGAAACATCCAGTCACTGCTGAATCCAGTTGCTTTAAATTAAAATACATTTTATGATTGCCTGTTGGGTATACGTTTTAGGAATTGATTTTTAAAAATTGTGCTCTGACAGATTGAGGGGACATTCATGTGGGTACCTGGGAATCTAACCTTTGAAATGACAGTTTGAGCGGGAAAGGGGGGCGACAAGGGTATTCCTCTTTTTTTTGAGACTGCCTCCCTGTAAAACTGGCTGTCCTAGAAATTTGTTTACGAGACCGAGATATGCCTGCATCTGTCTCCGCTAGTTCTGGGATTAAGGGCGCGCTACTGCCGCTCATCAGATGTTGGTTTTTAAAATTATGCTTCAGCATGGAAAATAACCATGAGTTCATGGTCAAATGAAGAAAACAAAGTATTGTGTGTCGGCAGGTTTCCATTCTGTAGTATCCATTCCGGGAGGGTTTGGTTTGACTTGGCCCGGTCTTATTAGCGGCCCCTCCCCTCCCCCCCGCAACGCTCTCCACCCCGCGGGTGATTTGGACTTTGCCCAGGTGGCTCCTCCTCCTCTACAAAGAACTCAGCAAGAAGTCTTCTGTCCTTCCCCCATTTCCGGCGCTGGCCAATTGCATGGTTCGCGGGCCACACCTGCCGGCATGCTTTTCCTATTGGTGATATATTGGCGGGCCGGCAGGGCACTTCCTTCTCCGCCCCCCGTGACCCGAGTCCGACTGCCGCCGTAGATCACGCGGTTTCTGCTTCCAGGACTCCGGACCTGAAACACCCGTCCTCGGTGTCGGGAGCCCTGCTCGGCGCCTGAGAATTCAGGTTCTTAATTGCTTATTCAGCTTACGCGGAAGTTTTCCGTCTTCCAGCCTTTCCACTCTTGGGCCTGCGCGAGTTCCACTCCAGCCTTCCCCTCCCCCCCTCTACCTCCCCAGGCTCAGGAGCCTCCCATCCCCCCGCCCCCGCCCGGAAGCTCCCGCCCGAGCCCGCGCAGGCCCCGGGGCGGACCTTCCTGCCCGGCCGGCGCTCTGCGCGGCGCGGTCGACTACAGGGTGCAGGCCTCAGAGCAGCGTCACCTTGCCCTCGGTGCTGCTTCCCGCCAAAACGCAACTCTAGGGGCTGCGTTCCGACTGGAAGCGCTTGCCCCGGGTCATTTGAACTTCCATTTCAGGTTGAGAACAAAAAGATGCACCTGGACTTTCCCCGGAGCTCTCTGCGTTTTTAAAGCGTCGGGTGGAGTTGGGGTTCGTAAGCCGTGTTGCTTATTGAAAATAGAAGTCACTTCTGCCGTCCTCTGTGGTAAGTTGCTTACCGGAAAGGCCGGAGCGTGGTAGTTATATCCGAGCCTCTCGTTGTTCTAAGAGTAGATAGAACTTTCTGAGTACGAAAACCTGCTAGGACGCTCTCACGGCATTTGCGAGGTTAAAACTCATTTACAAAATGGAGGGAGGGCGAGGGCGGGCTCACAGTGAAAAACTCGGGCGACTTCCTGGAACACAAAGATGCGTGAAGGAGGGTGTAGCAGTGTTCAAGCGGGCCCTGAACAAAAGAACTAGGTGGGTGGTGCTTGAACCGCCCTGTTTGTACTGCCGATAAACCAAACTAGTTCAAGATTCAAAGGGCGCACCTCATTTTATCTTCTCGATCTACCCGAAGGCAGTGAAAAATCCAGTCTAACCAGTATCAAAGTGGGTAGCTTGTTAGAAAAGGAGAGTCAGCATGAACTTTTTAATTTAAAAGTGTATTTTCACTAGTTCTCATGTTATATTTAAGTCAGTGTTGGCTGGCTCCGAACTAGTCACTCGAAATACTACAAAAACAATTCTCGTAGCATGTCCGAATTTCTGGGTGAACTAGCAGTACTTTTGTGAGATCCAGCTTTTGATCAGCTCTTTTGCTGCAGTTCACAGGTATTATTGTGCCAACGGGTTAATGTAGGTTTAGCTAGCTGCCAGCTGCTTGCCGGCACTATGATGTCTCTAGGGAGGCCTCGGGTATTGTAGAAGACTGGAGTAAAATAGTGAAAAAAGAGTGTCACAGTGTTTCATGGCCGGAATATGGGCGAATATTCTTGAAATGAAAACCTTGTTCCAGAGTGTTAGAAACTGTATAATACACAGGAAGGGTGAGTGTAATTACTTTTCATTTAAGACAATAGGCAAGATGAACTATCACATTTCCAAACATTAAAATACAGCTTAAACATCAGATTTAGAGGACTCTGCTCATGTCTTCATTTTGGGGACAGTTTTGTCAGATGTACTTTAGTTGTTATGTGAAAACAACATTCATATGTTCTGTTCAATAAGTAGATCATAAAGCAAATACAGTTTTTGTAAATTTTCCAAAAATCTTCCCAGGAGGGTCTTGAGTGTCTCAACCCCACCCCCTGCTCCCAATTTTCAAACTTTTTTTCAGTCCAACAACCTTGCCTGGGAGGAATTGCCAGCAATGAAGTTTGTCAGAAAGCGCCCCCGCAGTTAGCTCCCTCTTTGTGACTTCTCCCTATATTTAGGCTCTGCAGATAATTTATAACTAGTTCTTTCTGCTAAGCAAATTGGTTATTTTGCTGATGTCTTCTACCTATGAAAAGGTAAAGCAATAACATGGAAACCTGTTGGTCCTGGAGCTATAATAAATGTCTTTTGTGGCTTATGAAGATTAGCTTGCCCAGCTCCATTAGTTCTCTAATGATAATGCACAGATTCTGAGGCCTTGAGACCAATCATGGGTTTTGTGTTTTGTTTTTTAAAGGAAAACTTGTACATCCTTAAGTGTTTGCTACAGAAGGCACCTGTGGTGTTTAAGGTAAGCTATAAAGACAAGCCAATGTAAAGTCATAATTGATTTAAGCAAAGTTTAACTTTCTTTGGGAGTCAAACTCATTAGTTTAACTGTCCATAAGTTTTTTTTTTTTTTAAATTTTTTTTAATGTGAATTGGTGTTTTGCCTGCATGTATAACTGTAAGTGTCAGATCTTCGAATTACAGACAGTTGTTAGCTGCCATGTGGGTGCTGGGAATCGAACTCAAGTCCTCTGGACTAACAGTCAGTGCTCTTAAGCAATCTCTCCAGCCCCCATCCATGAGTTTTATTACCTTTAATCTCAGCAGTACAGAGGCAGGGGGATCTATTCTGATTTAGGACAGCCAGGGCTACATAGAGAAACACTGTCCTGGGAAAACAGTGATGGAGAAGAAAATTTTCTGAGTAAAAGGAGAGTAGTATAGACACCGTGTTTCAGGAAGAATAATTCTTTTTTTTTTTTAAATTGCTCATAGTTTTTATTTATTTATTTGCCTTGGTGTTTGCCTGGAACTGGAACTACAGACAGTTGTTAGCTGCCATGTGGGTGCTGGGAATCAACCGGGGTCCTCTGGAAGAGCAGACCATGCTCTTAACCGCTGAGCCATCTTTCCAGCCCCCGGAAGAATAATTCTTGCTATGAACTTATCAGGCATCTAAAGTTATTTTTCTGTAGTGGGTTTTGTTTGTTCCTGTTTCCTGCATATCTTCAACCTTGGCTTAGCTGCTACAATCTGAAGGAAGGTGTTGACCACAAGTGGACAATTAATCTCTTGCTAATCTTTGCCTGTTACCGTTTGTTGTACACAGTCTGCTAAAGATGAGGACATTGGACAAAAAGCCACCTAAGTGGGGTCCCACATGCTTTTGAAGACACCTTTTAAACCACAGTAAAAGGGTGTTAAGAAAGGGTTAGACCCAATCAGGCTGTGTAAAAGTATTGGAGCTTAGACATGGAGGATTATCAGGATTTAGCTAGGCAAGGTTGAGCAGAGGATATTTTTACAAGGAGAATTAATTGCTATGTGTGTCAAATTGTCCAAGGAACAGTAGGAAAATTATAGGTACCAGAGAGAGAAAAAAATGAAATGATGGAAGCTAAGTGAGAATTTAGTACCTAGTGTTTATAGGACCCTAAGATTTAATTAGTTCACATAAGGAAATAGGGCTTAGGAGTAGGGCATTGACATAATTGGGTTGCAGTTGTTTGCTTAGAGAAACGGAAGGATTGTGTTAGGGTATCAGGGAATAAGGAACTAGGACTATGGGAAATTGTATGTGCAGAAAGACAACAAATTTGAACCAGGCCATGTGGTACAGGGCTATAATTCCAGCAGCTACTGGGAAGTTGTGAGGCAAAAGGACTCTTAAAAAGTTTATGGTCAGCCTGAGCAAGTCAAACAATATCTCAAACTTGAAAGGCTAAAAGAGGTTGGCGATTTGTATAGCTCAGTAGTAAAGTATTTGCCTATCTTGTGGAAGGCCCTGATTCAATTAACAATTCCATTAAAAAAAAAAAAGAAGAAAAAGGGAACTGAGTATAGAGGTGTGGGAAACCTTTAGACTCATAGGTACTCCAAGTTAACCATGATTTAATTTAGGAATTTTAGCTTTTTGAGATACATTTTAGCTTATTATTCTAAGAAGGTTTTGTGTTGTGACTTGGCCCAGCTGTAGCTAATGGGAATGTTCTGATCACATTAGAGGAAAGCCTAGTCTAGGCCATGATTCTGGGTAAATAGTGTTTTTGTTTTGCCTGCCTTTAGGTGGGGTTTCAGCCCTGGCTATTCTGGCACTGTTCTGTGTATGTAGCTCAGGCTGGCATTGAACTCACAGATAAGCTGTCAAAGTCCTGCAATGAAAGGTGTTCACATGGATAGGTTGTGCATATTAAGTGTTTATTTTGCTTAAGATAGTTTGTTTATGCTGAGTATGTTATTGGAAGGTAAACAATTAAATTTTATGTGTATTTGTAAATATACATTTGTAAATTGGTGTTTTGCCTGGATGTGTCTGTCTGTGTGAGGGTGCCAGGCATGTCAGGTCCCCTGAAACAGAAGTTATAGACATGTTGTTGTGAGCTGCCTTGTGTAGGTGCTTGGCATTGAACCTGGGTGCTGGAAGAGCTGCCAGGATTCTTAAGTACTGAGCCATTTCTCCAGCACAGAATGTCAGTAGTTAAGATCATCTGCTTACTTGATGAAAGAATTGGGTCAGGCATATATTCACCAGTTGGGAGCCCTAAGCAGAGGCAAGAAGGTTAGCCAGGGGCAGATATAAAGATCCTACAGATCTTGTCTCAAGCATAAGATTTAAGAATAAGGGCTGGGGTCCTGTGTGAGAATGGGTGGTGGTTGAGTCTGAGGATAATTTTTATAAAGATAGTTTGCAGAATTTGTATAGAAGTAGAGGGTTGTGTGTGGCAGAGTTTCACAGATCAATGAGCCCAGCCATGTGTGGCTACTGAGGAAGCTGTTTAGAACACCTAAAGATCTCCAGAAAGGAGTTTTGTTTGAGAGATGCTTGGCCTAATAAGAGCACAGCTATTTCAATGGCTAGGAGTAGAAGAGACAGCAGTAGCTGGAGGCAAAGCTGGCTAGACTAGGCTTTATTAAATGGTGATCTTACAGTCAGTGTTAGGAGTCAGTGCTCAGTGAATAGAAAGGACTTTTTCTAGGTTGGACCCCCTAGCAGAGCTGTATAGAAGCAGTTCCTTGTTTATAAGTTCTTACAAACTTTGGTTTGCTTTATTTAGTTGACTGGTTTCCTGGTCTTTTATAAGACCAGGACAGTCTGAACCTGCCTGGTGCCCAGTCATCTGAAGAGATGTCCCAAAAGCAGGCAGCTAGGATAGCTTAGTGTAGTGCATGTAAGGTAGACCTTGGAACTACTTCTAATTATGGGATTAAAGGCATTCCCCTCAGGCTGAGTTTCACTAAGTTATGTCATCATCTTACATTGAACCTTGAATTTGGGGTCTGCCTGTACTGGACTTAGTTAACTGTTCAGTTAAGACTATATAGGTACTATTTTGAGGCCTGATAGATAACCCAAGGGCAGCTTTACTACAAACTAACTGGCTGATTGGAGTGCTCCTGCCCTCTAGTGGGTAGAGACTAGAGTTGCAGCCAAATTCAGGAGGTCAGTCTTTGAAAACAAGTGGACTGGGGCAAAATGTCTGGGTCAGAAACTAGTCTAAATACACCTTGCTTTGTGTTTGTGCTTGAGCCACTCAGTACAGTCAAGATACACAGTACAAGAAAATTGAGCTGTGCAGTAAAGAAATAAAATGTAAATTGCTTATTTAAAGGGACTGAAATGATAACAGGGAATCTAAGGTGGGTTATGTGGAATAAAGAGAAGGAAACTCAGGTCTGCAGGTGGGGATATTTGTAAGTAGGGCCTGGGATGGGCCTTGGGAGTTACTGGGAAATCTTTGGAGATGGAAGTCTTAAGAGCAAATAGGTGTGTGGATCTACTCTTATTAGGGTGTATAAACTTAAAATCAGGGAACAACACATTCTACAAAAGTATGACCAGAAATGGGTCCTTGATCACAAGTCTGACATCTGGGTTTGAAAAGGAAGTGAATTAAATACATGCATCCTGATTCTTAGTGAAGAGTCTGCTAGAACTTCATTATACAGTGAAGTTAGATGAATTGTTCCTACAGGGTTTTTAGGTGAGGCTTAGAGTTGTAACTTAACTAGTAGGTGCATGCAACTTTAACTTAATTTGCATGTTTATGTATAATTACACACATGAGGAATATACAGGCTATTCACCACTCACCTCTCTCAGAGCTTGCCCCATGTTTATCTGCTAAGAATACTTTTGTGTCTAGTCTATCAATAAATTTTCCCAATGTTAAGAGTAGTAGTTCCATTAATACCAATAAACATACTGAGACAGGATGGCTTTCTTGTCACCTCCAATTTGGTATAGACACAGGTAAGTGGGATTTTTGTCAGTATTTTAAGTTAATGATAAAATAAGCAAAATGGTACCATTTTGTGTGTGAGACTAAAATTTTATTTTTAAAAAACTTTATATAGTTTGATCATAACTAGGTAGCCAGAGCTGATGGTTAACTAGGTCTTAACTTGATTTTAAATGTTGGTTACAGGTGTGTACTACCTTGCCTTATATCTGGATCTTAATATTTATGTATTTTTTTTTTTAATGTTTTGAGACAGGGTGTGGCCATGTAGTCCTGGCTGGCCTTGAATTTGCTATGTAGAAAGCCACTTGCCTCTTGTTTCTAGGTCCTGGGATTAAAGCCGTTTGCCATTATCTTGGGCCTGGCTCATTCATTCATTCACTCAGCTGTATTATTTACAAGTGTGTAGATGAGTGTGTTTGTGGAGAAGAGAGTCAAGGCTATCCATTGTTCTGAGATGTGGACACATCTCAGGAATCAACTCCAGGTCATCAAGTTTAGTGGCAAGAAATTTATATGCTCTTGCTATTTATTTCCTAGTTATTTTTGAGACATGTAGCTTGTTAATAGTTGAAGGTGACCTGGAACTACTTTTGATATCTACTGGCCAAATATATTTGTCCATGTTCTAAAAAAAATCAATTTACAACTAGATGGAGGTGTCACAGGCCTCACTGTTCTCAGCACTTGGGATGCTGCAGTGGATCTCTGAATTGAGGCAAATTGGTCTACAGAGTTAAGTTCTAGGATAGCCAGGACTGCAGAGAGAAACTCTTGTCTCAAAAACAAAGCTTTTACATTAGGGTAGAGTCTTGACATTAATTAGGCAAAGGCCTACAGAGCCATGACCCACCTACCCTGGTCTTATATCTGCCTGCTTTATTTATTTATTTTTTAAAGGTTTATTATTATGCATACTGAAGAGTATAACAGATCTTATTATAGATGGATGTGAGCCACCATGTACTTTCTGGGAATTGAACTCAGGACCTCTGGAAGAACAGTGTTCTTAACCTCTGAGCCATCTCTCCAGCCCTGCTTGCTTTATTTTATCTATCTTTTTGATAGCACATAAAAAGGACATGATTTTTTTTTTTTTTTTTTTTTAAGGGGATGGGGTGGGAGTATTTTTGCTTTCTGGTTTTAGGGGCTAGCTACCTTGCACATCAGACAAGTTACTTTTGGAGTTTACTTTTTAAAAAGATGGGGAATTAGACTAGCCCAGTCTAACCTAAAATTCAGAGAGTTGTGGTTCAGTTTTCTATTTGGATGAGACTCTTAGTTATATAAACCAGACTGATCTGGAACTCAAAACTATTTGTCTCACATATACTACTAGGGCTGGTAACTAGCTATTTCTTACGTTTTGTTTTCACTCATTATTACCTTCCATTTGTGATAAGGAAAACAGTATTTAATGAATATCCTTACTACTTTGCATATTAATGAAAGTTGTATAAAGTAGGCTTTTTTTTTTTCCTTTTCAGCTACAAAAAATTACCCAAGCTTGTGTGACATCAGCTCTATCAAGTGTCCATGATGCTGGGCCCTGAGGGAGGTGAAGGTTATGTGGTCAAACTCCGTGGCCTACCCTGGTCCTGCTCAATTGAGGATGTACAAAACTTCCTCTCCGACTGCACAATTCATGATGGGGTCGCAGGTGTCCATTTCATTTATACTAGAGAAGGCAGGCAGAGTGGTGAGGCTTTTGTTGAACTTGAGTCAGAAGATGATGTAAAACTGGCTCTGAAAAAAGACAGGGAAAGCATGGGACACCGGTATATTGAGGTGTTCAAGTCACACAGAACCGAGATGGATTGGGTGTTGAAGCACAGTGGTCCAAACAGCGCCGACAGTGCCAATGATGGCTTTGTGAGGCTCCGGGGACTCCCATTTGGATGCACAAAGGAAGAAATTGTTCAGTTCTTCTCAGGGTTGGAAATTGTGCCAAACGGGATCACATTACCTGTGGACCCGGAGGGCAAGATTACAGGGGAGGCCTTCGTTCAGTTTGCCTCACAAGAGTTAGCTGAGAAAGCTCTGGGGAAGCACAAGGAGAGAATAGGGCACAGATATATTGAAGTGTTCAAGAGCAGTCAGGAGGAAGTTAGGTCATATTCAGATCCACCTCTGAAGTTCATGTCTGTGCAGAGGCCTGGGCCCTATGACCGGCCTGGCACAGCCCGGAGGTACATTGGCATTGTCAAACAGGCAGGCTTGGATAGGATGAGGTCTGGTGCCTATAGTGCAGGCTATGGGGGCTATGAAGAATACAGTGGCCTCAGTGATGGCTACGGCTTCACTACTGACCTGTTTGGGAGAGACCTCAGCTACTGTCTCTCAGGAATGTATGACCACAGATATGGAGACAGCGAGTTCACAGTGCAGAGCACCACCGGCCACTGCGTCCACATGAGAGGGCTGCCCTACAAAGCAACGGAGAACGACATTTACAACTTTTTCTCTCCACTCAACCCTGTGAGAGTTCATATTGAGATTGGTCCTGATGGAAGAGTGACGGGAGAAGCTGATGTCGAGTTTGCCACCCATGAAGAAGCAGTGGCAGCTATGTCGAAGGACAGGGCCAACATGCAGCACAGATACATAGAACTCTTCCTGAATTCAACAACAGGGGCTACCAATGGGGCTTATAGCAGCCAGGTGATGCAGGGCATGGGTGTGTCAGCTGCCCAGGCGACTTACAGTGGCCTGGAGAGCCAGTCAGTGAGTGGCTGTTATGGGGCCGGCTACAGCGGTCAGAACAG
>PVIH01029413.1:0-13687 GCA_004025045.1 Sigmodon hispidus
AAAAGAAGATATTATGAAAAACAGTTACCAACCATTCAGGTTGAACAAAAACAAGGCAAAACAGTTGTTGATCCTTCAAAGGCACCAACAGTTTTAACTTTAAAATGGTTAACAGATAAGCCTATCTGGGTTCATCAGTGGCCTTTAACAAAAGAGAAACTGTAGGCCTTAGAACAACAGGCATAGGAACAGTTAAATGCTCAGCATATTGAAGATTCAACCAGCCTTGAAATTCTTCTGTGTTTGTTATCAAGAAGAAATCTGAAAAATGGAGAATGGTAATAGATCTAAGAGCAATAAACAAGGTAATTCAACCAATGGGCTCTCTACAAACTGGAATTCCTTTACTTTCTCTGTTATCTAATGTTGGACTATTTAGAATTTCCTGCTTCTTGGATGAAGCATCCTTGATAATTACTAGCTTTGCAAAAACAGGCTTCTTGGAGTCCTTCAAGATTAGGCGTCCTTGGTTAGTTACAGAAGTGAGCTTCATGGATTCTCCCATGATAAGGTGTTCTTCGCTAAACTGCAGACCTTGCAAAAAACGAGATGTCCTTGGCCCATCATACAATGTACGTTTAGATAGGGCTTCAAACAGTAATCAGTCAGCTGCAGAATCATGGAACCAAAGAGATCCTGCCAACCCCGACTTCTTCTGATAATTTTTCACTCTCCTCTTCAGTTAACTCCCCTCTCTCTGCTTCCCCTCTCTGCCTGCAGCCTTGCACTCCCCTCTCTCCTCTCCCCCTCCCCTTCTAAAGCACTGCTTAAAAAGCCTTAGCATTCACTCAATAAACGAAGCCTTGATGTCACTCAGACTGACTCTTGTCGTTCTTTATGTGCTTGGCTTCCACTCTCTCTCTCCCCATTTGCTTCACAGGTGGCCCCCCCTCGAAACCCTCAAATAACTGGACCTGCTGGACAGGGACAATCTAAAATATAGCATCTTATAATTATCAGTTTAAAAAAACTAGTCCGTCACTATACCTCTAAAAGAAAAGGACAAAGAAAAATTTACTTTTACAGAACTTACTTATAATTCTCAGCCTATAAAGAGATATCAATAGAAGGTTCTTCCACAGGGAATGTTTAATAGCCCTACTCTGTGACAATATTTTGTACAACAGCCATTAGAAGTACTGCATAAGATATCACAATGTTTACTGCTACATGGGAAACATCTTACTGGCTGATCAAATGTAGATACTTTAGAAAAAAATGTTTGAAAGTGAAATGTTTGACATGAAAAAAATTGCCTGCTTGGGGATTACAAATTGTTCCTAAAAATACAAAGAAGAAATTCTATTAGTTATTTAGTATATAAAATAAGTCTATAAAAATTAGACCCCCAAAGTTACAAATTAGGAAATAGATTGCAGACTCTTAATAATTTCAAAAGACTTATAGGAGATATTTTTAATTTATAGACCACTATTGGAGTTTTAAAAAATGATGAACTGGATCGTTTTTTTAAAACCTTAGATGGTGACAAGGCTTAAATAGTCCAAAATAATTATCAGCTGAGGCTGAGAGAGAATTGCTTAGCTGAAAAAGAAATTACAGGATGCACACATGGATCGTGTGGATCCAGACCTTAATTGCATTCTGGTTATTTCACCCTCTAAGCATTCTCCTACAGGAATTTTATTATGTATACAGTGTTCTGCCTGCATGTGTGCATGCATGCCAGAAGAGGGCACCAGATTTCATTATTGATGGTTGTCAACCACCATGTGGTTGCTGGGAATTGAACTCAGGATCTCTATAAGGGCAGTCAGTGCTCTTAACCTCTGAGCCATCTCTCCAGCTCTTCCTACAGAAATTTTAATGCAAAGGGAAAATGTTATATTTGAGTGACTATTTCTACCACATAAACTGAGTAAAAAATTAAAGACGTGGAAAAGATTTCTGATTTAATTTTTAAAAAGTAAAACTTCATCAATGGACAGGAATTGACCCAGCAAAAGTAGTAGTTCCTTTAACTAATGATGAAATTGAGCAATTATGATCAGAAAGTAAATGTTGGCAAAGAGTTTACAGTAATTTTATGTGTGTGTGTATGAAATTAGCAACAAATATTCCTAAAGCAAAAGAATTCAATTTATAAAGAGAAATAATTGGATTCTTCATTGTGTTGTACCATAAAATTCAATTTCTGGAACCTCTACATTTTATACTGGTGCAAATTAATCACCAGATTAAACAGATTATAAATCAGAAAATTTAAGTAGAGTGGTCAAAGCCCTTATAATTCTGCCCCAAAGTCAGAATTTTATGTTATTCTGATGGTATTACGTGGATCTTGCAGAACTTAACATAGTTATTATTTCTCAGTATTCAGAAAGAATTGTTTTCACATTAAAATTGATTATTTTAATCCTGATGAGTCAGAACTAACTTCATTATTTATTCTGTTACAAGAAATAGTCAGAAATAGGAACAATCTCTTATATAACACACATCTGATTTCATATGGGTCTTCCAAGTGCTCTAGCACAAGATAATGATAAAATTGATCAGTTATTGATAAGGAATATGTTAGAAAAAATATGTTAGAGGCCTCAGAGTTTCATAAAAAAGCATTATGTCAATAGCAACGCTTTTTTAAAAAACAGTATTTCTCAGTTACTTGGCAACAAGCTAAAGCAATTGTAAGGAAATGTCCTACCTGTTCCTTCTATAACAAACTCCTTTGATAGCAGAAAGTAATCCTAAAGGCATACATAGAAATGAAATCTGGCAGATAGATGTGTTTTATTTTGCAGAATTTGAAAAATTAAAATAGGTACACCATAAAATATTGTAGAAAGAGGTTTCTGGCCCAGGCTAGCCCACATTTCAGACCTTCCCATCACTGCTTATCTGGAGCAGCAATCTCAAGGTCTCAAAGAAACACAGAGATGCTTATAGTAATTTCATGCTGTTTGACCTATGGCTCAGGCATATTGCTAGCTAGCTCTTTCATCTTAATTTAACCCATTTCCATTAGTCTGTCCTGCCACGTGGGCCATGACTCATCTGTGTTACCTTACATGTTGATTCTTGGGTAGCTGGATTGAGTCTTCCTTGACTCCACCCTCCTTCCCCTATCTATGCTCCAATTTCCCACCTACTTCTAAGGTGCCTGACGTAGGACAAAACAGTCCCTTTATTCACAGCATAAAGACATCCCACATCAGATATGTTTTCAGGATTTCAAGGGGCAACTGTTTTGAGTTTGGAAAAGGCTAATTATGTAATAACATATTTGCTGGAAGTTATGGTCATCATGGAAATATCTGGACAATACTCCAGCATATATTTCTAGTAAAATAAAACAGTTTTTTGCTTATTACAATGTAAAGCATATTACAAGTATACCACACAATCCTACAGGGCAAGCAGTCATAGAAAGATCAAATCAAACTCTAAAGGATATGATAAATAAACAGAAAGGTGTAATAAGAACCCCAGAAATAGATCATATAATTCTTTATTAACTTTGAATTTTCTCAGTGTTAATGAGAAAGGAACAACAGCTTTTGAAAGACATTGGATTATAGAAAAAAACTACTGAGCTAAATCAGGCTGTCTACTTCAAAGATTTGTTGACTTCAGAATAGAAACCAGGATATGTGCTATGTTGGGGAAGGGGTTTTGCTTTTGTTTCCACAGGTGAAGAAAAGCTATGAATATAATCAAAATTAATAAAGACTCAATTTAAAAAGGAGAAACATCTTGATATGGAAAAATCATGGCTCATCCACCGATGTGACAATATTTTAAGTTGTAAGGAAAATCCACAAAATAAGGGTGAGGGCAGAATTTTATTTTTGTCTTTACAGAAAAATTGAAATAACCATCTTCATGAAGTCAAAAGACCTTGGACATCTAGATGTCTAAAGCAAAAAGGAAGGATATCCAGAAAAAGTTTACCAGCAAAGAAAAATTAGGCCTATTGGTACCAATACACTCTACAGGATAAAAGCTCACTGCTTAACATCTATATCTCTTTACTTCTAAGAAAATTTGAGGTCCTGACTCAATTATAACTTAAAACTGGCTTTGGAGTTGGAGTGTGGCTTTCTCCTTTTCTTAAGCCAAGCGTGTTTATTAAAGAAAAATGCAAAATCTCTGTATCATATCAGAAGAGCCACCTGATATGAGACAGAAGAAAACCCAAATTAAGGGACTATCCTCTTGCTACTAATCTAATAACCTTTTGGGTTTATTTTGACCCTTTAAAATTTTTATTAAGGTATACATTTTATTTAAAAATTTATTATATATATTAAAGTTTTGTCATGATATTAATGGTCATATAAAGTACTAAGTAATTCTAGGAAAAAGGCTTCATTTAGCTTTCTGTTTATTGTTTTGGGTTTGAGTCTCTATTAGTTTTCTGCAGTGAACTATGATGATGCTTAACTTCCTCTGAATTCTCCAAAAGGAAGATAGGGCCCCACAATGATGATTTCATGTGGACTGTGATAATGCCATTAAGCTGACAAACACCACCTAAAAATTTGCTTTGGACTACAAACTGCTAAGGACAATTTCAAGATTGCTAGCTGAGATGATCCAGCCTCACAAATTACTCTAGCCAAGAACTGAGACAAGCCCTGCACTTTCTTATTATGTAGAAACTGGACAGCAAATCACACAGCTACCTCTCCCAGGACTTGCAAATCTGAAATTTTCTTTTTAGGATCCCCTAGTGATGCCATCACCCCTAGACAGCAGGAAGTGCATTTAAGAAAAAGGGGAATACAGATATGATAGATAAAAGGGTAGATTATTGAATCTACTCTGAGAAAAAGGGGAAATATGGATATGATAGGATAAAAAAGTAGATTATTGAACGTACTTTTAAAAAGCAACTACCAATTTTAAATATTTTACATTGGATTAGAGTCCTATATATTTATACAAATTGTATATACTGATATAAAGTTGAGATTAACTTTGTTACTGTACATATGTTTTTACTCTTGTTCAAGGTATGGTACCTACATAGCTCATCTAACAATGTAATACAAATAGTTAATGAAAGTTATTATTACCAACTAATTGGGATATAAATAAATGCAAACTAGTCATTGTGATCAAATTTATAGTCATATTGAGTATGTTTTCAAGGTCAAGCAAAGATATATTTTAGATAGAAAGGTTGTTTTCAAACACTTCAGAGATGTAAAGAATATGGCATTTAAGATATTTTTAATAACAGGTTCTTTTTATTTTTATGAGATATGTCTGCTCCTGGTAGCACCAATCTACTTCAGAGAAGATGATGGGCATTAAAGAAACTCCATATGGAGTTTACTTTCTTTGTGGCAAAAGTTAGCCACTGTGCAAAAATGTGTTTTTGCCTTGACTGCTAGCAGTATGATGTCCAAAATGGAGCACAGGACACACAAAAAAGGATTGCTCAACCTTGCCAAGACAACTTAGGAATGTCTTTAAGAACATCGTGCTTCATAGATCAATCTGTCAGACATTTTAGGCCTGTAGGCTGAAGATGGATGCCCCAATGTTTCAAAGGAAACTTGAGTGACTGTTCAGGCAGCTAGCTGTCTCTGTCATTTCTCACATTCTTTGGAAGTCACTTGCTTGCAATTCCTGTTCACTTGGCTAATATTATATCATTCTCAAGTCCCTGAGGGATTTGAGGACTAATTAAATAGTTATAGTTTTCCTAGTTACAGATTCAGAAAGGTTACAGATTCACTAAAAGGTATAAAATGTATAAATTTGAGAGGCATCTGTAGTATCACAAATGAGACTCAGAGCCAAATATTGGGGGAAGGCTGAAATATCAGAGAGAGGAAGCACCACAGTCAATTCTCACCCAGCTGTCTTGCAACTTCCTCAACTTCACTCCTGGTTGCTTCTGTCAGTCGCTTCTCCCAGTCACTTCTGTTCCTGCCTGGTTTCTACAAGCCCTTATATACCCTATCCTATCCAGGTTAGGATTAAAGGCATGTAGCCTTGGATTTACAGAAACAGAAGTTCTTTTGTGGAATCAAGGGTGGAGGTCATTACTCCCGGCTCTCTCTGTGCTGTGTGTGTGACTGGCTCAGCTGTTTATCTTTGTATTCAAGGTTTAAGAATTTCCTGAGCTGTCTGCCTAGAATTTGACTGGGTGCTTTCTCCCCAATATTCAGATTTTATTAAATATGTAATATATATCCACAGACATCAAAAGATAGTTTTAAGTGGTAATACAAGTTAGATGAAAGTGAATTAGGTACAATCCTTTGAACTCACCAAGACAGAATAAATAAAATATTTTGTTTGAATTTGTCAGTTATTAATGGACTGGAAATTATTGATATAATTATTGTCTGCATATATTGTACATAGTTTTTGTATTTATTGTATATAATTTTTCTTATATTAGTTATAACCTCTTTGCATTTTGACAAAAAAGGAGATTTGTAGTGATAATAATTTGTGGTATATCTAATAAAGTTTTTCCTAAAATAAAGAGTCAGCCACAGATTTAGTCATAAAGGTCAAGGAGTGGTGACACATGCCTTTAGTCTTAGCACAAGAAAGTTTAAACCAAGAAGTAGTATTTCAGGACAGAGAAAGGATTATAAGGTAGGAAGAGACAGAGTTTGCCCTCCCTTTTCAGCTGAGGACTCAGAGGCATTTAGTCTGAGGGGTTGGCTGGATGAGAAGCACCTGTGGCTTGTTCCTCTGTCTCTCTGATCTTTCAGCTTTTCCTCAATATCTGGCTCTGGGTTTGTATCATAAGACCCAGTAAGATTTGTGCAATAGAAATGTCTTGCAACAATCAGCAGTTTTTTAAAGAATGGCCCAGCTGTTTCTGAAAATCTGTTTGCACTATTTAAAAATGTATCACTGTGGTTAATTTAATAAAGAGTTGAACAGCCAATAGCCAGGCAGGAGAGATAGGCAGGATTTCTGGGGAGAGAAAGAGGAGGAGGAATGTAGGTGGCTAAATTATGCCAGAGAGATGCCAATGAGACACAGAAGGAGTTGGGCGTATAGAATGAAAAAGAGTAAAAAGCCAAATGGTAAAAACATAGATTAACAAAAGCAGGTTAATTTAAGTTATAAGAGCAAATGGGACAAGCCTAAGCTAAGGCTCAGCTTTCATAATTAATAAGAATCTCTGTTGTTATTTGGAAGCTGACTGGCTTTCCCACAACTTGACTATTGTCCCAGGGTCCCCTAAAGATGTCATCACCCCAGACAGCAGGAAGCAATCTATAAAACATAATACCTATGTTCCCAAGAGGTGGGGTGGGTGATTTTTTTTTGTCTTTCAAAGGATTATGGATATTTATCATTATTTTCAGGGGAGGGTTGGTTGCAAGTTGCTATTGGTTATGGTCAGAGAGAAAGCTGAAGAAAGGAGATGAGATTCAGAGATCTTGTTCTGAAAACAAGGGGGATATAGAAATGATAGGAAAAGGGCAGATTATTGAATCTACATTTAAACTAAAAAAGCAACTACTAGTCTTAAATATTTTACATAGATGGATTCTTGTATATTAAGACAAAATTTAAGAATATTTTTATTATTTGGTATGGATATTTCTACTCTTACATAAGGTATTATACCTAGGTAGTTCATTTAACAATGTAATTCAATTTCCAATCCTTGAAAGCTATTATAAACTATTTAAGATCATCAGGAAATCTAGGTTAGTAGTCTTCTATAATAATCAAACTTGTAGTCATGTTAGGTATGTTTTCAAGGTCAAACAGAGATCGATAGATGGTCTTCAAACACTTCAAAGACCTACAGAATATGGCATTTAAGATGTTTTGATAACACAAGGCTCTTCATGACAGTGAGACACATAAGCTGCTGGCAGCAGAAGTTTACTTATAAAGGATGATGGGTATCAAAGAACCTCCCTATAGAGTTTGCTTTCAATATGGCAAAACTAGCCATTGGGTGAGAAATTGCCCTGCTTCTCAAAAAAATTTGTCAGATATTCTAGACCTGTAGGCTGAAGATGGATGTCCCAATATTGTAGAGAAACCTTGGGTGACTGTCCAGGCAGCCAGATGTCTGTTGTTTTTATAGTTTTGGAAGTTGTTTGCTCTACATTTTCTGTTTATTCAGGTAATATTATGTTCTTTCATGGGGTTAAAGACTGGATATAGTTTAAAGTTAGTTTTCCTTCTTACCAAATTTAGAAAAGAAACTTACAAAAGAGATATAAAGGCTTATAAGAATGAGAAACATAAAAGCTTAAGTTGTTTGTCAAACAAATGTTTTAAAATCCAAAAGTGTATTTGGGGGATGGTAATACAAGTTATAATAGAAAATGACTTAGGGATAAAAACTTTGGACTCACAAAGATAAGATAGTTAATACAGTACTTTCTCCAAATCTGGCAAATACAAATGGACTGAACATTGTGAATGTAATTCTTATCTGATAATTGTTCTTATTGTAGATAGTTTTACTATATTAGAGTTGTTAAAATCTTTTCTTTTTATTTATATAAGAAGGGGGAAATGCTGTGGGATATTTGTACACTGTGTTTAGATGTATTGCTGCAATTGGTGTAACAAAGATCTAAATGGCCAATAGCCAGGCAGAAAAGGATTAGCAGGATTTCTGGCAGGGAGTGAGAGAGGAAGTAAGAGGGATGAATCTGAGTGCTTGGGAAATTCCCAGGGGAAGCAAAAGAAGTCAGACACACAGGACAGAGGGGGAGTAGCCAAGTAACGTGGTAGAGCATAAATTAATAGACACAGGTTAGTTAAGTCATAAGAGCTAGTTAGAAAAAAAAATGCCTAAACTAAGGCCAAGCTTTTATAACAAATAATAAGTCTCTGGGTCATTATTTGAGGGCTGATGGTCCCAACTAAAAAGTTTATTACACACAGTTGTACCAGGAAGTAGTTCATCTTAGGCCAGACGACAAGAAACAGTCAAGGTAGGAGCAGCTTCCTCATGAATTACACAAACTAAAAAACCTTGATTTTTGTTGTTGTTGTTGTTTTATTTTTTTCAAGCCTAGCACAATAAATTTATCCTCTAAACACAAATGCTCAGCATTAAAAAGTGAGTCCAGTCATTAGGGATGTAAAGAGCAATGTGGGAATTTGAACTTGTTTCTCTGTTTGTAAGCAAATCCCTCCAATGTGTAATTAGAAAGAAGAGAAAGAAACCTGGGAAGAATAAAATGATACTTGGGGAAATAACAATCATAAGAAATTCAAACCTTTTAGGGCTGGAGCGGTGGCTCAGCAGTTAAGAGCACTGACTGTTCTTCTGGAGAACCTGAGTTTGATTCCCAGCATCCACATGGCAGCTAACAACTGTCTGTAATTCCAAGATCTGACACCCTTACAGTTATACATGTAGGCAGAACACCAATTCACATAAAATAAAAGTAAATATAAAAAAAAGAAATTCAAACCTTTTACCAAAAAAGTACATTTTTTTTCTTACAGTAAAACATAAATATAATCACACAGTTTAAGTGGTTACATTTCAGTAGTAAACAATAAACAAATATTTCTTTGCTCAAACTTGTGTAAGAAATTTTTGTGCTTTTGAAAGTAGATGAAAAGGCTCCTCAAGACATCAGAGATGATTAGTAAAGTATTCTCTGTATAATTGTGGCGTAGCACCCAGATCTCTGCACCCACTGAAAAACCACACACCTATGATCCCAGCTCTAATATAATTCTTCCTACTGTTTTCTATGGACTAGTTCAGGGCTTGTGTTATTGCTGGGACTGTCACCAAGGTAGTGATGTATCCTTTTCTCAATGAATCCTGTTGACAATGCTGAGATCTTATTTACTCTCTTATGGCAACTTACTGATCCTTGGTAAACTGGAACCTGTTGTGAAACAGTTTCCTCTGAGATTGAAACACTCCACCCTGAAGGGAGGATACTTAAGTAGGAAAGAAAGCCACTCAAAAGAGCTCAAAAAGTCCCTGAAACTGACCAGATTCACTAGGCCCCTCCCTGCCAGAGAGTCCCTCTCAGAAGGAAGGAAGCTGAGCAGCAAGGAAGACTCTCAGAAGAGCCAACTGCAGACAAGCACCTGGATGAAACAGAAACGAACCAGCTGCTTAGAAGAGGTTTTGGCCAACTACATCTCTCGGAAGGACACTTTCCAGCCTGTTGAGCTGGCTGTAGGGTGTGCAATGTTTCCCTAAGTTCCCAGCTTTTGTGAACTGTCATGCCAAGGGGGGGCTATGATGGTGCACCTGTCTTTGAGTCATTTCTGATCCTGTCAGTGACCCCAGTAAGGCTCATTGGTTCACCAAGTTGGACTTTGTTGGCGTCTGGGGAGAGGAAACCTGTGTTTTCTCTCATGAAAAGTTTTGTCACATAACAGTACCTATTGTGTTTTATAACTGTAAATTTTTTTATTATTTATAATTAATAAACACTGTGAGGCATTAATTGAAGGGCAATTATTTTGTTTTCTCTTATTGTTCATAATGGACAATTTCCTAAAAGACAAATGTACTAATCAAGATGAACTAGGTTATGCTGAGATAATCTAGGTAGCCCTGTGTTCTGCAGAAGGAAACTGAGTTCATGATTAGTTCACAGCACTCTGACTCTCCCAGTTCATGGACCCAGTTGGGGGTGAGCAGGGCTGCCACCCTCCAAAGAACATTGGTTTGCACATCACAATCAGCTATGGAACCTTGAAGGCTGTGGCTAGGGCAACCCTCCGAGTCAGGCAACACTTGCGAGGCTTGCCTCAGAGGAGTTAGCAGCGCGGTTAAGGCCCGGTGTCTAACAGTGACTAGGATAATTTGTCCGATTTCAAAATTTTGAGATTTTTAGCCAGTTATTGAACCCTGGCAGGACCCTTCTAAGGAAGCAGTCCTAGAACTCCACGGGGTTTCCCAGAGGGGACCCTGGTGAACTGCCAACATCTGATTATTCACCAGTCGGTTCCCAACGTTGCCAGCTCTATTGAACCAACTTGTGGAGTATACATTTACTGGAATAAGTGATTGTTCGGCTATCAGGGTAACATCAACTCAAGAGCTCCTACCCAGACCCAGGCAGACGGTTGCGTTCACTTGGAAATAAAAAGCCTATACCATACCATGCAGCCGGCACCCAAAAACAATCTAGGCAGTGATTCCATGTGGCAACCTAAACAGTTTGGGATGGAGAAGAAGCCTGAAGCTTCCGAACAAGGTCGGAAAAGGAAATACCTGGATGAAGGTGTGATGGAGAAGGAATCTAAAGCTTTGGGACAAGGTAAAAAACCGAAATGCCAGGATGAGAGTGGAATCGATCTGGAGTTTGAAGAGCCCAGCAAGGCTTGGAAGAAGATACCTCAGAAACAACGAGACTTAGAGTTTCTAAGTGAACAGCCAAGGAAGAATCAGACACAGAAACCCCAGGAAGAGGATCCAAGACCACCAAAGTCCCTGGAGTGGGCCAAAGGTCCACAGGAGCAGGCTGTAACTGAGAAAAAGTCTGCTGAAAGTGACAAGGGTCGCAAGCGGCCCTTTTGTTTCATGGAGAACTATGACGAAAACCAGCAAAAGGAAAAGTACCAAAGGTTACTACAGCCCATTAAACACCATGTTCATATGACCTCTGACCCGCACAGGGCTCACACAACCTCGAAGATCAAAGGTTGTGTGGAAGGGCATAGTCATGGATCCGGAACAACCCACTGTGATCCTAAACAACCTACTGTTGTTGCCACAAAAGAATGTCTCTCACCAGACAAGAGAGTTGAGATGTGTACAGGGAAATCTTCCGACACACAGAAGAAAGATGGAGTAAACCTTGCAGGAAGAAGGGAACACCACTTGGAGTCTGACATGTTACAATCACAGGCTCAAAACTCCCTGCACAGCGGCAGCAGTAGGTTACTTCCCAACAAGATGCCAGTAGTTATAACAGAGAAAAAGCCTGTTGCAGACCAAAAGAAGGGCAGAGGAATGGATGAAGTCCTTTACATCACCAAGGACATGGAAAAGGAAATCAAGAATGCCCTAGGTCCGGGGCCCCAAGAAGAAATCTTAAGTAGTGCATTCAAACTGAAAATCACTCGAGGAGACATCCAGACACTTGGGAATGGTCAATGGCTCAATGATGAGGTCATCAATTTCTACATGAATCTTTTGGTTGAGAGGAATAAAAGTAAAGGCTACCCAGATCTTCATGTGTTTAGCACTTTCTTTTACCCGAAACTAAAGCACGGTGGTTACAGTTCCGTTAAACGATGGACTCGGGGAATGAATCTTTTTGAAAAACAACTGATTCTAGTCCCGATTCACCAGAAGGTTCACTGGAGCCTGATAGTAATCGACTTAAGGAAACGGAGTATCGCATACCTCGATTCAAGGGGACAGTCAGGGCAGAGTATTTGTGAGACCATCTTCCAATATTTACGAGATGAGAGCAAAGCTCGAAGGAACATTGAGCTGGACCCTTTGGAGTGGAAGAAATATAGTGTGACATCAGAGGAGATTCCTCAACAGCTGAATGGGAGCGACTGTGGAATGTTTACTTGTAAATATGCAGATTACATTTCTAGAGACCAACCTGTAACACCTGTAACCTTTTCTCAACAACACATGCCCATCTTTAGGAAGAGGATGGTATGGGAAATCCTGCATAGCCACTTGCTGTAACAACATCCAGCCGGTTGCAATAGCGCCTCTGCACTTTTCCACCTTTTCCATCGACATTTCTATATACTTTTCCATCGACGTTTCTATATACTTTTCCACCTTTTCCATTGACGTTTCTATATACTTTTCCATCGACGTTTCTATATACTTTTCATCTTTTCCATCGACGTTTCTATATACTTTTCATCTTTTCCATCGACGTTTCTATATACTTTTCATCTTTTCCATCGACGTTTCTATATACTTTTCATCTTTTCCATCGACGTTTCTATATACTTTTCATCTTTTCCATCGACGTTTCTATATACTTTTTATCTTTTCCATCGACGTTTCTATATACTTTTCATCTTTTCCATCGACGTTTCTATATACTTTTCCATCTTTTCCATCGACCTTTCTATATACTTCAAGCACGATGGGCTGAAAAGATTTAAAACAGATACTGAACTGTCTCCCATGGACGAAGCCCACTCTCTTTAATGTTGTTCTAACTTGGGAAATCCTGCCCAATGCATCTATAGAATGCACGTGACTGGTGCAAGCTTAGAAACTGCTTTTCAATCTTTGCAAGACCACACATTCAAAAAAAAAAAAAAAATACTGTTTCAATGCTAGATTTAGTTTATGAATTGTTTTTTCTTCTCCCCTCCATGATTGTTTATGTTTTCATTAACTCATTTGCAAACGTTGGCAGTGGCCATTTTTTAATATTCTGTAATTACCAACTCTATTCCTTGTTTGAACTATTTATTCCTTAAAGGAATGACCTTCACAGTGACATTCCCTACTGAAGATCTGGAGAGAAATGAAAATGAATTACACAGACTGATGCTTTTCTGACCTATCATACTTTACAAAACTTGTACAGATATAGAACTATAGCCAAGATACTGACTGCCTGTCCAGGACGGTGAAGAAAAGCATCATGGTTATTTAAAGATATATTCTTTCCAAAAATTAAGGAGACCTGACTTAGTTTTGGAAGTTGATTAAAAGTAACTGTAATGGTTAAATATCCATTTTTATACAAGGACTCATTGAACCCAACCCTCAGCTTTGCTAGGGCTACATTGAATTATT
>PVIH01029414.1:0-13680 GCA_004025045.1 Sigmodon hispidus
TCTTACACTATAACTCTAACAGGCCTGGGACTCTCTATGGAAACCCGCCCAGGGGCTGGGATTTCAAGTGTGTAGCATTACCCCTGGCCTGAGAGTGGCTGTTGAAGCATCCATAGGAGAGGCTCATGGCTTCTCTGGCCTCAGGTGTGGGCAGAGGAGGGAGGAGGCAGAGGTCAGTTTAGAGGGACTTACGTGTGATTCTTTTCTGCAGCAGTGCTGGCTATGACTGCCAGTGAACTCCGTGACCTAAGTCATTAGGAGGTGGGCTGGAGAGATGGCTCAGTGGTTAAGAGAACTGACTGTTCTTCCAGAGGACCCGGGTTTGATTCCCAGCATCCACATGGCAGCTCACAACTGTCTGTAGTTCCAGGCAAACACCAAGGCGAATAAGTAAAGTTCTTTTTTTGTTTTGTTTTGTTTTAAAAAAAAAAAACTGTAGCTCTGACTAGAATTCACTATGTAGACTAGGCTAGCCCCAAACTCAGAGAGATCTGCCTGTCTCTGTCTCATATAACTTCTTATTTATTTGTTTTTAAAATTTATTTATTTTTTAAATTTTATGTGTGAATGTTTTGCCTGTATTTTATGTATGTGTACTATGAGTGTGGTACCCATGGAGGCCAGAAGATGGCGTTGGATACCCTGGAACTGGAGTTGGTGATGGTCGTGAACCACCTCGTGGGTTCTGGGAATCAAATCTGGACCCTCTGCAAGAGCAACAGGGTGGTTGTGAACCCATCTCTCTAGCCCATGTGTCAGTTATTTTATTTTATTTATTATGAATAAAGTCTCATTTTTTTATCCATGTATCCCCTTGTTAAAACTCCCTTCCCCCTCCCGCCCCTCCCAGTCACTCTCTCTTCTCCCCATCTCCTTGCGTCAGTTATTTTAATCACTGCAACATCGGAGGAAAATGAGGCCCCGGGAAGAAGGGCTGATAGCAGCAGGTTCCTGTCAGAAGCTGGTATATTTAATTATGTCACAGGCATCTGATGAGATGCCCAAGGTGGTCACAGCCACAGGTTGAGAACTACTGGTTTAGGGTAGGACAAGTCCCAGAGAATCCCTGGCCTGGTCTCCTCATCAGCCAGGTAAAGCAAAGGGGAAACATATAAGTCTTTCAGCCTCTCTTGATCTGACAAAAAGAAGATCAGGTACCATGCCCCTAAATTTAAGTATAATGAATATGATAATGCCAAATAAAAATACCAAGCATTTCATAAATTACACAATATTCAAGGTAACTATACTTGAATTATTCAAGACATGTTTTTTCCTGGTCTTGGCTGCCATAACGCATGCCTTAACAACGACTAAGGCTTTAGCTCACCCACCTCATTTTATGTGGGCAAATCAGAAGCTCATGATAACAAGGACAGACGTGTTTTTACAACCACGAACACACGAAGGTCCAGATGCTGGATTCGAAAAGCATCTGGGTGGAGTGATTTGCATGAAACTAGATTCTATATCTGGGATCATTTTCTGAAGGGAGTTCCCCTTAAATTTAAGTCCCTTATTTATGAATTAGTTCTTTATTTTTCTAGCATCCTCTCTGATGCTGTGGTAAAAATACTCAGACGGAAAGCATCCTAGGTGAGGAAGGGGTGTACTTGGCCACCTGACATGGGTGCTGGGACCCAAACTTGGGTCATTTGGAAGAGCAACAAGAACCCTTAATTGCTGAGCCATTTCTGTAACCCTTCAGGTCATTAACCACATTTTAAGAGATTTATTTGAATGGTATGTGTGTAAGTGTCTTGCTTGCTTGTTTGTGCACTGTGGATGCCCTGGAGCTGCCGTGTTGGAGCTAGGAACCAAACCTGAGCCCTCTGCAGGAGCAACACGTGCTCTTAACTGCTGAGCCATCTCTCCAGGCTCTTAAACTGTTTTTAAAAGGTGATAGAGTTATGGAATTTTAAAATAATTTATATTTCTGATTTTTTCAGAGTTCTTTAGTGTTGCCTTTAAAACGATTGTGTCTTCTTAACAGCATCAATAGTGATTTTATAGCCAGGAAATTCAGGCATGGCAGTGCACACCTTTAATCCCAGCAAACTGGAGGCAGAGGCAGGTAGATCTCTGTGAGTTCAAGGCCAGCCTGGTCTATGTAGGGAGTTTCAGAACATCCCCGGTTACATAAGAGGCCCTGTTTCAAGCCTCCCAGGCTCTCATAATTAGACAGGTGAATGGAAGTTGCTCTCCTTCTTCTCTGTGGACCTTCAATGATGCTGCCAATCCCCTGTGCCAGACTCTAACTGCAATAGGATGATCTCTGATATAGACTGTCCAGTAAACCAAGACCAACCTCCCCCAGCACCCACCCCACTCACACACACACACACACACACACACACACACACACACACACAAAGAGAGAGAGACAGTATAAGAGAGAGAAAGAGAGAGATAGATGGAGGGGGCTGGAAGGAAGGAGAGACAGGTGAGGAACTGATAACATTGACCAATGCTCTTGAACTTCAGCCATTGTCCCTAACATAGTAAACATTTCACAAACCAGTTCTTTGGAGGAGAGATGATCCTTTCTCAATATATGTTCTTGATCTCCTGCAACCACAGAGTCCTGGATATGGTCTTTAGTCTTGTGAGAGTTGGCTTATCAAGTGAGGCAAGGGAAGTTCTGCCAGGTCCATGCCCCCAGCACAAGCCAGCTTTAAATTTATCCCTGTGACACTCGGCCTCACATACAGGAGCTGTAGGCAGGCCACTGCGGTCTTTGTTATGGAGCTTTCACTGACAGAGCCCATGCTTCATCTGAGGAGTTCTTTGTAAGGATGAAAACTATTGAAGTCTAAAAACTTGTCCCAAAGTATCTTTCCAGTTTAACAAAGGATACTAATGATTAGTGTGTATTTATTGTTTTCAGTGTTAGAACTTCACCCTCGTGCCTATTTACGGAGGCTTCAGTCATTTTTCTAGGGTTGCTGTACATATTTCTGTTTTATTTTTCTAGCATGCTTCATCCCTTGCAGACTTTAAAATGCACATATAATTATCCATGTCTTCACTTTATATATTGGGTCATGCTTCTTCGTGTAGGCTTCCCCACTCTTGGGTCTTTTATGGAGTAAGTTCTCAGCTAATGGGGCCTCATTAGACTCTGGTAATAATATGCAGTGTGTCTTGTGGTCGGAACCAAACGCTGTTCATCCTTATCACTGTATTAAAAGAAGTCCCCTGAGAAGAGTGATGTGTGTGGGGGTGAAATTGTCTGCTCTAGACCGAGTGAGTTTTGTTAAGAGGCAATAGGACTCCAGAGATTGTACATTTCTGATTCTTGCTGTCTGGATACTTTTCATATGGGCAGCAGAGTCTAACACGTGGGTGACAGACCTACAAAGGAAAAATCTGTGACAGCAGAGCAGAACTTGGTCCAACTGGAAGTGATCACTTCCTGGGCGCCTTCCTCCACCTCCCAGCTTTGGAGTCTGCCAGTCTCTTCTCCATCCTTTGAGAGGCACAGGCCTCACCTTGTGCTCTGAAGTCTTAGGAGTTAACCCTAGTGGTCTGCTGGGTTTTTGTTTTGCTGATAGTTTCTTTTTTTTTTTTTTTTTAAACTTTATTTATTTATTTATTTGCCTTGGTGTTTGCCTGTAACTGGAACTACAGACAGTTGTTAGCTGCCATGTGGGTGCTGGGAATCGAACCCAGGTCCTCTGGAAGAGCAGACGGTGCTCTTAACCGCTGAGCCATCTCTCCAGCCCCTGCTGATAGTTTCTATAACCACAGAACTGACCATTCGGTCCTTCACTGCTGCCCCCAAGTCTTTGACTCCTCGGAGATGGCTGAGGAGATGCTCAAGAGTCTCTTCCTTAGGAGTCAAGCTGGATCATTTTTCACTCCTACATTTATCCTAAATGGTCCTTCTGGGACTTGGAACAGTAGAAAATGTTTTTGCTGAGGGGTCTAGACTAGAGGACTGCATTGTTCTCATTGGTTTTTGGAACACTTTGGAAGGAAAGTGAACTTAAATCCAGAGAAGAGTTTTTAAAGCTGTTTATTTATTTAGAGTCAGGTCTTGCTGTGCAGCCGTGGTTGACCTGGAATTCGCTCTGCAGATCAAGCTGCTCTGGAAATCACAGAGATCACCTGGCTCTGCTTCTAGGCCTGGGATTGAAGGCACGTGACCCTGTGCTTAGCTGATTGTTTTTTTTAAATCCCAGAGAAACAGAATTTTGGGCGGTGTGTTTTAGGCATTTGCCCTCAGTACTACTTGGTTTCTTTTTCTGTTGCTGTGATAAAATATCCCGACAAAAGCATCTTAGGGGAGAGAAGTTATTTTAGCTGGCGCTCAGCTTGCCCCTTGGTGTATAAAGGCATGATCCCCAGTTTAGGTAATGGTCTCACCCACATCAATTAACATAATTGTATAATCCATTCCAGAGATACTCAGAGCTAATTCTAATCTAGACAGCCCTTCCCAGGGATAATTGGAGGCTTGTCTCCTGGGTGTCAGTCAGGTTAACAGTACTAAATGGCACAGGATCTTCTACTCTTAGGCATCAGCAAGGACCCCAACAGTGAAAAGGCAGCTAACATCTTAGGACAATTACTTTGCTCTGCGGGACCCTCCAAAGGTATTTGTGTGGTGGAGAAGTCACTGGGACTCCACCTGCTCATGGAAATCTAGAATCAGTCCAAGAGAGTCCTTAGCTGCTCCCGTGAAGCCTCAGGCTTTCGGCCTCAGAGGTTTCCAAGCTGAGAGTCGAGGGCTGTGACTGCAGGTGATGGTATGAGGTGTTTTTCTCCCAAATGTGACCAGGAATGTGCCAGTGTGAGCTTGATAGGAAAGCACTGACATCTGCTGCCCGGGCCCACAATTGTAGCAGTTTATTTAGCCAGCAGAAGAGCTGCAAACATACTCAGCACCGCATTCTCCTTGCCAGACCCATAGCCTCCTGCATCTTATGCATTTGTTTATTTTCTTACTTGTAACCATCTTTTCCTATCTCTGTGCTGTACTCACACACATCACACTACACACACACATCACACCACACACACACACACACACACACACACACACACACACAGAGTTTCCTCCTAGAGAACAGAGAGGCTCTATTTGAGGAAGCTAACATCAGAACAGCCAGCCTCCTATTGCAAACTGTCCCTAAAGTGATGCTTCCTCCTGAACCATTTGTGATACATTTCAGACATCAGGCTTTCTCCTGCAAATGTCCTTGCAACTCGCCAAGAACAGCAAGGTTGTATTCAGCATTATGCAGAGAGTTTAATGTTGCTTTAATCACATCATCGAATAGAACCTGTATTAAAACTCACTCAGTTATCCTCCTAATCAGTGTTTTTTGGTCTGTGGTCTAACTAAGCACCAAAAGTTGCAGTTTGTAACCCGGTTATTATGTTTTGTAGGATAATGATGTAAGAGCCCTTTGAAGATGACTGGTTCAAAGGAGACCCCTTCCCACATTTAGATTTTTCTCCAGTGTCAGACTCTTCACCCTTGGGAACTCAGCTATGCTGACAATTTTCTACAAGTTCAGGATGCATATTTTGGCATGTGTTGTTTCTGAATTTTTTTTAATGACAGCTGATGATGCTGTAACCAAACTGTCCACATAATGAAGTAAAAGGAGGCGCCTGAGAGCTGGGCGAGGGGTGGGGCAGTGTGAACTGGAAGCTGGACAGCTTTGGGAGAGCGAGGAGACAAGGCAGTGTAACTGTCCCTGTGTCCTGAAAGACAATGGACATGAGAAGCAGGGAGGTGAAGGTGTAGCGGTTTTTATGCCTAATGCCGGAGTTCTCTCCAGAGAGCAGAGTTACCGTATGCTACCACCCTCTCATGTCTGTGGATTCTCTCAGCACACATTTGCCAACACTGCCAGTTTGCATTTTACTGTCTAGTTTTAATTTTGACTATAAATAAGACAAGTGGATTTCTTCATTCTATATTTGCTATTCTTATTTGTTAATCATTTTGTAGTTTGTGGTTAGTTTTTCTTTTCTTGAGTTATTTTTGTCCTAAATATTCCCCCTATTCTTTTCTTTGATCTTAAAATGTTATTAGGATTTTAGGGTATAATTTGTTGCACATTTTTTATAAAGCAAAGTCGGACCTTATTAGGAACAGGGCTTGTGTATTGCTTGTATGCGCATGCGTGTGCACTCTCCGTACACATGCATGTGGAGGTCAGGGCTTGATGGCTCCCACCTTGCTTTTAGAGATGAGGTCTTTCACTGAGCCTGGAGTTCATCCCTTTGTGAGCTCTAAGGATCTGGATTCTGGCCTTAGCATGGCAAGTACTTCACCAGCTGAACTACTCTCCAGCTTTGATTTCCTCTACATTTATTTTAAACATCTGTCTGATTATTTGTATGCCTTCACGCATGTTGTGTGGAGTGCAAACGTGGTGTTGGAGGAGAGCTTGTGGGAGAAGATGCTCTTCTACGTTGTGGTTCCTGGGAGACAGACTCCAGCGCACACTGTCAGACTTGGTGACCCACAGACCTCAGAGTTCTCCCGTCTCTGCCTCTGTTTTCTCGTTGGAGCATCAGGATTACAGATTTGTGCCGCACTGTGTCCAGCTTTTTATGTGGTCCCTGGGGGTCCGAGCTCACGTCTCCATGCTTATATGGGTGTGTTACAGGCTGGGCTGTCTTCCCAGCTCCATACTGCGGTAGTTTTTAATAGTTTTAGGGGTAGACATATGTGGTGTGTTTGTGTGTGTAAAAAAAGGACAGTACTATACACCTTCACTATCTCGGAGAGAACATTGAGTCTAAAGACAGTTTCAGGTGGGAGTAGACTGTCCTGAAGCTGATCTAGCTGCTGTAGTTCAGATTCTCCGTGCAGGGGCTTCCAGGGAAACAGCAGCTACAAGACGATTCCCACGAGGTCTTCAGAGACCTGTCAGCTGAAGCCAGGGAGGGTCTCACATTAACACGGTTGCTCTTTTCTTTTATATTTACTTCTAAATTTAGGAAGTTATTGCTTCTGGAAGTTTACCAAGAAAAGGCTTCCAGTCATGTTTTGTTGCTAGAAACCCAGAGAAAGTTTCCTAGCTGTATATTAAGAGCTAAGTTAAAAATAGAAAGATAAATAGGCAGATAGATTTGAGCGGTGCTGGCGCGTGCTTTTAATCCCAGTGCTCAGTTGGAAACAGTGAGTTTCAGGACAGCCAGGGCTACACAGAGAAATCCTGTTTCAAAGAACTGGAAAAAAAGAAAAAAAGAAAGCCAGGCCTTCAGTCCCACGGCTGTGAATTCAAGGCCAGCCTGGTCAACAAAGTGAGTTCCAGGCCAGGACAGCCAAGACAGTTACACAAAGAAACTTGTTTGGAAAAACAAAAAACAAACAAAAACTCTTTTTACCAAATTATCAAGTTATTACTATACTATTTAAGTAATTTCTCGCCAGCTATTGTTGTATACACCGAGGGTTCCTGAATTTAGGAGGCAGAAGCCTGGGACTACTGGTCACAAGCTGAAGTTAGTCTGGGATACAGAGCAAGACCCTGTTTCAAAGAAAAAAAAAAAAAACTACACATTTTCTCTTCAAAATGGCTTTTTCTATAAATTATTCTATATTTGTTTATTTCTGAGCTAGTCAATTTCATCTGTTGATCTCTATGCTGATTTTTACAAATCAAATTCAAAGTATGGAGCATATCATAAGTATGTGATAACCTTTGGGCTTAGATTTTTCAGTAGAAAATAGGATAAAGGGGGCTGGAGAGGTGGCTCAGAGATTAAGAGCATTGACTGTTCTTCCAGAGGTCCTGAGTTCAATTCCCAGCAACCACATGGTGGCTCACAACCATCTATGATGACATCTGGTGCCCTCTTTTGTATACTGTATACATAATAAATAAATCTTTAAAAAAAGAAAATAGGATAAAGAAGTGGGTGAAAAGTTAGAGAAAAAAAAGAAGAAATCATAGCTTTTTCTGACTACCTATTTCTGTAATGTTCTTTCAACATTTACTTAATATATTTCTTTGAATACTACTTCAATTTTATTTCAAATTGAGAAGGAAAATGATCAATATATACATTGTGAAATTGTCAAAGAATAGATTTTTTTCAATGATTGATGAAGAAAAATCTGGAAAGAAAAATAGGTAAGCAAATGATAGACTCAAACATTTGTTTTCTAGATAAATTATAAGGGAGATTCTAGTGATTTTAATTAGCTGAGTAATTTGTGATTTGTAGAGAGATGCTAGCCATATAAATAAGTGTACCTATTGTCTTATTTGTTTTGGTAGACAGTCTCTCCTTGGTGAGACTGAAGCTTGTCTTAGTCATAGAAGGTCTTGTGATGCTCCTTTGTGCTGGCTTCTGAATACTGGCAAGTATCCGAACTTAATAGTTAGTTGGGTGGTGCCCTTGGCATGGATGCTATGTGAGGAATTACCACCTCCTTTTAGAGTCAGTCATCAGGCATAATGGAGTTAGAAGCTTGAGTGGCAGAGCCAATTCTGACACCAGGTAATGACCTGCCTTAACCTTGGATTCCTCATCAGAAGGAGTGGTTGACCTACTGACTCCAAAAGTCTCTCTGGGATGACATCCCATGATCTTTCCATAGCTGTTCCCACTGGGAATCCTTTGTTCTATGTTGCCTTCAGAGTAATAAAAATGGAAAAGGGAAAGCAAGCACCAGAGATTAATTAAAAATTTTGAGGCAACACTGGTGAGACAGTCATGGGTTATGTTGCTTTGGTCTAGTGGTTATGAAGAGTGCAGGTTAGAGCATGGGTAAACTTTTAAGGTCCATAAATATGCCACAGATTTAGAGCAGTGCATGTGTGCTTGGGCTTCATGCCTTTTGGTTGTGGTTCAGTGGTCATGGGTGAGCCCCAGGGAGCTATGAGTGTTAAAGGCCTGCTATTCGGAGGATTACACACTGATTTGAAAGAGTCTGATTTGGTGTGTTCTGTAACAAATACAAACCCCCACTGTTCTTTGGGACCCTATAATTAAATGGCGTAGATTTTGCTTTTTCTTTGAGAATTCATTCCTTATTGTTTTATCTTTTCAGACCTGATCTATAGTAAATTACTATAAAGTGAGTAGTTTATAAACAGTGATATTTATTCCCTGCATTCTGAAGTCTAGGGATTCCAATAGCCGTGTCTCAGCAGATTCCATGGCTGATGATGACCCACTTCCTGGTTCATAGATGATGCAGTCTTGCTGTGCCTCATATGGTATACTTGAGGGTTTATACCTGTAGGAATCCCATTAATGAGTGCTCTTACTCACCTCGCAGAGACCTGTCTCCTAACACATTCACTTTGGCACTTAATATTTCAAAAATTCCATAAATATTTAAGCCACACCAGTATCTGAATATCAAGGGAATTTCTATGTTACTTTGTATTTTTGTTTGTCTGTCTATCCATACATCCATCCAAAAATCCATACATTTTTTTTAAAAAAAGATTTATTATGTATACAGTGTACAGAAGAGGGTACCGGATGTCATTATAGATGTTTGTGAGCCATCATGAGGTTGCTGGGAATTGAACTCAGGACCTCTGCAAGAGCAGCCAGTGCTCTTAACCTCTGAGCCATCTCTTCAGTTTACTTTAAAAAGAAAAAGCAAAAACAAAAAACAAACAAGAATTGAACTCAGATTTATGTGAATGCTAGATATGGGCTCTCTTATTGAGTTATCTCCTGGGTCCCTTTTTTTTGAAAAAAAAAAAAACTTTTTAAAAAATTTTATTTGAACTAGGAACTGGAACTACAGACAGTTGTGAGCTGCCATGTGGGTGCTGGGAATCGAACCCTGGTCCTCTGGAAGAGCAATCAATGCTCTCATCTGCTGGGCCATCTCTCCAGCCCCTCTTTGGTCCCTTTTTCTGTATTTTGAATATTAGAAAATTTTAATGTGTGGTAGTGTAAAAGCTCTCCTATTGTTCTTGTCTTGATATTATACAATAGAGATTATTTTTAATTAATTAGCTTTAAAATTGCTTTTATCAAACAATATATATTCATGGGCTAACACATACTAAAAAGACTATATAATGAAAGATGGAAGTCTGGATTCCTTTTTGGGGAGAATTACAAGATTTTGTTTAAATTCAGCCTAAGTGAAGCTATGGTGTACATACTGATTAATAACACAGGCTCTTCATTTATGATCAATTGATTTTCACCAAGGATGGTAAATGTACCAACAGAGTACTTTTTTCAACAAATGCTATAGAAGTAACTAGTACTCTACACACTAAAGAAGGAAGCTGGATCTCTTTCCACCACACTAGATAAAAATAATTATCCCAAGCCAGCAATGGTTCTGCACACCTTCAACACCAGCACTGGGGAGGCAGGCAGATCTTTGAATTTAAGCCAGTCTGGTCTCCTGAGTTCTAGGACAGCCAGGGTTACACAGAGAAACCCTGTCTTGGGAAAAAAAAAAAAGAAGAGGAATGCTTGCGATTTGGCTAACTAAAGTTATTCCAGGCAAGGACCAAGGCCAGCAGAGCTTATTTGGTATAGGCGCTGAAGGAAAGGCTTTACAAGCCAGCAGTGACTGTCTCTTGGTGTTGATGGTGCTGGACCACAGTGTTGTGCAGCAGGGACATGCCAGCAAGCTGGATTTGTGCTTGCTGTAAGAAGAGAATATTTATTTATTTATTGTGTATGTGTGTGGACATGCATGTGTTACAATATGCATATGGAGGATAATTCCATTCTCTGCTCCTACCATATGGATCCCAGGGATCAAACTCAGGTTGTCTGGACTGGCAGCAAGCTGAGGTGGGCTGTCTTGTTAGTTTCACACTCACCTTTCATGTGTGTGCATATGAGGGTGTGTACGTGCCTGTTCACCTGGGTATGTCCATGTGTGCATGTGAATGCACTTGCACAAGTGTGTAGAAGCCAGAGATGTTTTCCTCCACTGTTCCCCACATTATTTTTCGAGACAGTCTCTCACTGACCCTGGAGCTCACCAATTTGGCTAGACTGGCTGGCCAGTGAGCTTCAGGGGTTCTCCTGTTTCTGCATCCACCCCAGTGCAAGGCGTACAGATGTGCCAGGGGTGCCACCTTTAATGTGGGGTCTGAGCTCAGGGCCAGATGCTTGATGGCAGGTACTTCACCAACTTAGGCTGTCTCCCCTGCCCCCTCTTTGCTCACTTTGATGCCTCATCAGCACCCTGGGGAGAAAATGGAAAATTGGAAGGAAGGCATTTTGTTGTTATTTTTGTCTTGCTTTTCTTTTTTTTTTTTAAAAAAACTTTATTTATTTATTTGCCTTGGTATTTGCCTGGAACTGGAACTACAGACAGTTGTTAGCTGCCATGTGGGTGCTGGGAATCGAACCCGGGTCCTCTGGAAGAGCAGACGGTGCTCTTAACCGCTGAGCCATCTCTCCAGCCCCCTTGTCTTGCTTTTCAGTCTTTCCCTCTGGGACTTGAAGGTTCGGTTCATTTATCTAGTTAGCTGAGAAACAGGAGCTGAGTTATTTGTTTCTGCATCTTTGTGAGGAAGGGATGGGTTTCTTTTGCTCTCTCTGCACTCAGCACACAGTCTAGAAGAGCATAGTCCAGGCCTGACGATTGGACCTTCCTTCCCTTGCTCTCCCCAGGAAGGTTCATGTTATTGTTGGGCTCTCGTGAGAACAGACCCAGACTGTGGCAAGCTGATCCAGGAATAGTAAACTGCTAGAGGTCTCCAGGGATTAAGAGCTTCATGGACCTTACACACTGGAGCCCTTCCTCAGATCCTGTATCTTGGCCTCGGGCTAAAATTGTGAGGCTCTCAGAGTGACCCTGATATTAGCCAGTGCGTTGTTCCGCTTTCCTCCGTGGTAATTGCTATCTTTGCTCACATTGCCTGTAGCTAAGGATCATCACCTCATTCAGACTCTGCTAGAAAACCCAGTAGGCCCCACTTGTGCTCCTGCAGACTGCAACCGCTGTACTCTGAGGTAAGGCCATCCATCACCCAGGGGGATGAGAAGAGGGTCAGCTACGAATCTGACTGACTTTCAGGCGCAAACAACTGGGCTGCACCTTAGAGCATGCACATGTGTCACTCTTCAGAGGAACTGTGAGTGTTGACTTGAGAATGAGTTTTGTTGAGCAGTTGTTTCTGAGCCTTTTCAAAGTACAGTGTGGTAAAGGTTTTGGAGTGTTTGCAGCTTTTTCTAGCTAGCTCTTCTTGTTCTGGCTTATTGTGGGGAAGGTGACTTTACAAAACAGACAGACAAAAAGTATGTCTTTACTTGTTGATACTTTTAGATTATCAGGGAGATAAATTTATCTCATCCTTGGCCAGCTGATTTAATGCAGCTGGGAATAGGCAGGGAGAAACTGACTGCTCTGTGTCAGGGGTCGTGAGACTTTTCTCTTTCATAAAGTCACTGTTCTTTCCCTTCTGAGGCTCAAGGAATTGTTTTCGTCATTGTAGTTTTGAGGCAGGCTTTGAACTTTTGTGTAGCCAAGGATGACTTTGAATTCCTGATTCTCTGGGCTGCATGCTTCAAGCCAATGGTTTCTGTTTTGTATTGTTTTGAGACAGGGTCTCTTTATGTAGCTCTGGTTGTCCTGGAACTCTATGTAGACTAGACTGGCTCAAACTCACAGAGATCTGCCTGACCCTGGCTCTCTCAAGTGCTGGAATTAAAGACATGTGCCACCACGCCTTGGCAAGGCAGTGATTTCTTGGGTTCGGCCTTAGGAACTGGTGTACACTTGCACGTTCTTGCCCTCCCACCCCGTGTGTGTGTGTGTGTGTGTGTGTGTGTGTGTGTGTGTGTGTGTGTGTGTGTGTATGTGTGTGTGTGTAAAGAGGAAGTTATATAGGACTTGAGAATACCTGTGTCCTAGAGGAGCCTTTGATCTGCCCCTTGGGACAGCCTGCATCATCCTTTGGGGGGCACAATGTGCTGAAAATGAGATTACAGAGGTGAACATGTAAGTCCTGTTCCGAGGGGCTGTAAACTGATATGGTAAAATGTAGGTTTGTAGAGGAAGGGAGGGCGGGGAGACGGCTTGTCATGTGAGCTTGAGAACCGGCATGCAGACATTAGCATCATGGAAAAGCCGATGACATGTATGATTTAAGTGCTGAGAAGGCAGAGGAAGACTAGATGTCCTGGGCTGACCTAACTGGCAAGCTCCGGGTTCAGTGAGAGACCCTGCCTCAAAAAATAAGGCAGTGCCAGGAACCAAAGCCTGTACTGGATTTTAGTATAGCCATGTTAGTTTAGCCATTTCAGTTTATGAATTAGCCATGTTTATAGGCCTCTGTTTCCCTCCCCTCAGTTAGCTATTTACCAGAGACTACCTTAGGTTGCCATAAATAGCATTATCTTCCTGTCAAGCTAGGAATACCTGTGTAAACAACCTTCACTTCAGACATTTACGGTTAGGTTGCATAGCAACCCTTTCCCAGATGACCCCCTGCCCTGCCATTTTCCTCCTTACAAGGCAGAATCAAGGGTTGTGGTGCATACCTTTAACTTCAGCATGGGAGGCAGAGGCAGGATTTCTATGAGTTCAAGGCCAGCTTGGTCTACATAGTGCGTTCCATACCAGTCAGAGCTACACAGTGAAACTCTGTCTCAAAACAACAGCAACAGCAACAATGGATGATGATGGTGGTGGTGGTGGTGGTGGTGGTGGTGGTGATGGTGGTGATGATGATGGTGGTGGTGGTGATGGTGGTGGTGGTGGTG
>PVIH01029415.1:0-13679 GCA_004025045.1 Sigmodon hispidus
CTCCCCCCCCCCCTCTCTCTCGTGTGTGTGT
Organism: Sigmodon hispidus; assembly: GCA_004025045.1. Taxonomy (NCBI): domain Eukaryota; kingdom Metazoa; phylum Chordata; class Mammalia; order Rodentia; family Cricetidae; genus Sigmodon; species Sigmodon hispidus. The sequence continues at coordinate 32 of PVIH01029415.1, forward strand.
AGATGAAAGAACACTACTGTGGAGTCAATTTTCTCTTTCCACATTTACGAGGGTTCTGGGGATCACCAGGTTTGTAAGCACATTTACCTCCTGAGCCACTTTGCTGGAAGAAAAGCGTCTCCTTGATTTAAAATGAACTCTCATCGCTCCTAAATATTCACAGGGACTTGATTCTAAATGTATGAGTAGCAGAATCTGAGGTGGCCCAGGTTGCTTATATAACATGGGGTATTATTTGCATATAACCCACCATTCTCCTCTGGTATATTTTAAATTACTTACAATAAATACTGGATATGAAGTGCTGTAATAGTTGCTAGTCTGTATTGTTTGGGGAGTAAAAAAGAGAAAAATATCTGTACTTGTTTAGAACAGACAATTAAAAAGATTTGTTTAAAATTTATATGCATGAGTTATTTGCCTGTTAATATGTAAGTGCACATGTGTGTGCCTGGTGTCTTGGAGACCAGAGAAGGTGCTGGAACCCCCTAGAACTGGAGCTGAGGATGGTTATGAGCTATGGTGTGGGTTTGGAGAGCCAAAGTTCCTTTCTAACTAGGATTTGCCATGATGCCTTCCATCCCTGATGAAGGTATAGAGACCACCTGCTCACTTCCTCTCTGCAAGGCAGTCTTCACTTCTCACCTGTGTCTAACAGTAGGGAGCCATTTCCTCTCTCATCCTACATACTGTGTTTCAGATTTGGTTTCTGTATTTACATGGTGAGGCCAAGGCTCCTCAGATTGCATTCTTCCCTCATACACACTGTGTTAGGCCTGACAGGAGCCCAGGTATCCTTTCTTTCACTTGCCTTGTTTTGGGAGCAACCACACTGACTAGTTCCTCATCCCCCCAAAACAACTGCAACTCCCTCAAAGTATTCTCCATATACTTTCTCCTTTTTCCCATGGGAACAACAACCACGTTCACAGAATCCCTGGTGTCTAAGCACATGCCAGATTCTAGGAGGCTCTACCCCAGGCTGTTTATGAAAAGGCAAATTAAGTTGCTCCATGATTTACAAAAATAATTATTTGATTTTACTTTAATGTATGTGGTTTATTCTTTTAAATTTATTCTTACATTGAACTCTGTCTTCTTTTGCCTTTGCCTTCTGAGTGATGGGATTTATAGGCCTATCCTAGCACCCCAGCACAGCACTCTTGGCTTTAAAGATAGCATTTTTAGAGCACCTGGTGTCCTTGGTGGGATATTTATGCCTCCCACAGTCTTTCATTCTTTCTCTGGTCAATGGCAGTGGTTTCTTCCCTCCCATTGCTGCCGTCAGGGGCTGTGTTCAGATGCTCTTCATTTTCCATTCTTCTGGACTCAGTTTATTTGTAGTGGAGGGAGGTGAAGAGCTCAAGGGAAGCTGCTGAGCAATGAAAGTTTATAAAAAACAGAAGCCTATTCCCCACATCTGACGGTCCAAGAGCAGGGGATAGCTTGTCATGTGCTCATGAGAGCCTCTGACTACGGTTACCATGTTCTGGTAAGGAAGAGTCTTTTCTGGGTACAGGTGATAAATTTACAAAATTGTACAACTATTAATAAACTAAATGGTACATTTTATTGCCCCACCCCAATACTCTCATATCTATAAGAAGGCAGTTCCCTTTCTCCACTAAGCCTGTTCGAGTCCTAGTCAATCACTTCCTTCCTTCACAGTTCTTTAATTTTACCTTATCCACACCTAGGCTGACTTACTCACTGTTTTCACATACAAGGACAGCTTAATTCATAAACCAGATCCCAGGGAGAGGCTTACACCAACTAATAATAATATAGCAAATCATAGTAACACATTTGAATAAAAGTTAGGTAAATAACTTATGTGAGTCTTTCCCCCATCTTAAAATATTTTATTATGCTGGATATTAACAACTTTCATCTACAAAAACTTTTCTTAATTCAGTCAAGAGCTTTTATATTAAAAAAAGATTTAAAATTTTTTACATGTTTGTGTCTTTTCCTATAGTAGAGTTACAGTTCTGTGAGTTGTCCACTATGAATGCTGGGAGCTGAACTCAGGTCCTCTGCAAGAGCAGTGTGTGTGCTCTTTACCACCGAGCTATTACTCCAACCCCAGAATTTATACTTTTAACTAAAGAAAAACATTTTCATTTTTTTTTTAAATTCTTGTAACATTAGTGACTAAACCCAGGGCCATGTGCATGGCAAGCGCTGTCTATATTACTACATAGCTACATCCACTGCCTATTTTTATTTGTCATGTCTAAATTTCCAGTTTGCTACTCTTGTGCTTTGTGTTTTCTTAAGGAAAGGGGGCATATTTAAGCACACAATGTAAACCCTCACCAGATGCTCTCATGTCTGAGACAGTGGCTATGCAACCTATAGGCAAGTACTGTATAAGACAAGAAAACACTGGGAAAAAGCATGAAGGTATTTTGTTACAACAGCACAGACAGACTAAGACAATCTGAATGATGTGGCATTTCATTGTGGGTTTTGTTTGTATTCACTGATGATGAGAGCCTTTTTGTGTTTTATTGGCCATTTGCATATTTTCTTTGCAGAAATGCCTAATCACATTCTTTGGCTCTGTTTTAATTGGGTTATTTTTTAATTGTTGAGTTGTAAAAGTTATTTATAAATTCAGAATACAAGCCATTCTGTAGATATAAGATTTGGAAGCATTTCCCCAATTCTGTGGGCTGTATTTTTACTCCCTTGATCAAATAATTTGCAGCAGAAGAGACATTAATCTTGTGGAAGTCTGCTTTACAAAAGTTTCCCTTTACCCTGTCTGTCTTTCAAAGTGTATTTAAGAAGACTCAACTAATGCAAGTTATATATATATATATATATATATATATATATATATATATATATATATATATTTACTTCTATATTTTCTTCTTGGAGTTTGACAGACACACTTATATTTAGATCTATAATCTATTTTGAGCCAAGTTTTATAGATGGTATAGAGGGATTCAACTCTACTCTTTAGTGTGGCAACATAGAAGCTGTCTCTAACCACTGATAGAAACTCTTTGAATTACTCATCACCTTTGTTGAAAGCCACCTGCTTCTAATTATTGAGGTTTATTTGTGAACACAATTACTTTCTATTGATTTCTATGCCTGTCCTTAGGCCAGTACCACACTGTCTTGGTTATTTTGACTCTGGGAACTGGAAATAGCTTTGTTATTCCTTTCTTGAAATTGTCTTATTCAAATATTTCAATATGAAATTTCGGCTCAATTTATCAATTTGTAGAAGAAAAATGCAGTTGATATTTTGACAGTGATTGCATTTGATATATAGATTAGTTCCAATAATATTATGGCATAATAGCCAAGGGTCTCAAGAAACAGAATTAATCAAAAATGCATACATTTATGTATATGTGTGTGGTTGTATGTATGTGTCAATTAGGAGGAGTCATATGATCACTGTAGCCAGAAGTTTTCCTGTGTCCCACAGCTACTTGGTACCAAATAAACATAGAGAAACTTATTTTAATTACAAATTGTTTGGTCTATGGCTCAGGCTTCTTGATAGCTAGCTCTTGCATCTTAACTCTATTTATTCTATTTGTCTATGTTTTGTCACATGGTTCATGGCTTACCTGTATTTCATTACATTTCCCCTGGCAGCTGGCAGCATCTGCCCTGACTCTGCCTATCTTTTCCCTCTCTCTCTGCTTGGATTTCCCACCTGGCTGTAAGCTGTCTTATCATAGGTCAAAACAGCTTTTTTATTTACCAATGGTAATATCACATAATTATAACATACAGAAAGACATCTCACATTACTTTTCCTTTTCTATCTAATCAAAACAGAAGGTATCAATTTTAACATAATAAAATTATGTATAACAAAACAGTTATCAAGTGAGAATTATAGTTACAATATTTAGTCTATTTACATTTAGCAAAATTAAAGAAAATACCATCTATCCTAAATTTGAAAGATGAAAGTTTCATAGCTAGCTTACCTTTTAACATGACTATGGAAATTATAACTATCTAGTTTTTAACTTTTTCCAAGACCCCAAAAGACTATAATATTACCTGAGTAAACAGGCAGTGCATTGTAAGCAACTTCCAAAGTTCTAGAAATGACAGAGAAATCTGGCTCTCTGGACAGTCACCCAAAGTTCCTCTACAATGTTGGGGCATCAGTCTTCAGCCTAGAATCTCTGGCATACCTTTCAGTTAAGCAGGAAATTTGAAGGACTGTTCCACCCATTCTGGCAAAAGTTCATCAGTCATTTCTCCTGCAGAATGCCTGGCAGTCTCTTCTGTAAAGAGGGAACCTGAAAGACCATCCTTCCTCGATTTGGCAAAGTTCAGTGATCACTTTTCTATGGGTCCAGTATATCTAGTTTATACAGCATACTGCCAAGTAGTTGAGGCAAGAACATTTTCTTACCCAATGGCTTACTTTTACCACAAAGAAAGTAAATTCAATATAGAGTTTCTTTAATTACTAGCATCCTCTTGAAGTAGATTGGTGTTGCCAGGATCATACTTGTCTCATTGTCTAGAGAAGTCTAAGTTCTTAAAACATTTTAAATACAATATTCTGTTGGTCTTTAAGTGTTTGAAGATTACCTACCTAATTGAAATATACACTTTTATACCTAGAAAACTTAAACTAGAATGACTGTAAGTTCAATTGTCATAGATTCATCTGTATTTCTTAATTATATATTACAATTTAAGGTAAATCACATAAACATAAAACTTTAAATAAGAATAAAAATGTAGAACTATATATGTAGTATAACAAAATTGACCTTAAGTTTTTATTGGTAAACCAAAATCCATGCCAATGTAAAGTATTTTGAGATTTAGAGGACTTTTTTTGGATTAGATTCAATAATCTATTTTTCATCATTTTAATATTATATTCACCTTTTTCCTTAGAAAGAGATTGACTATGGCCATTATTTATTTATAATAAAAACAAACATTTACAAATAATATTTTGGGAGTTTGGGTGTAGCTTTTCATACTACTTCCTGTTGATTGGGGGCATTAGCAATCTTATGGGGATCCTGAGAAAATTTAGAATTATGGTTAAATCTTGATTGCAGTATCTGTGAAGTTGCATCATCTCAACCAGTTGCCTTCAGGGATTCTTAGTCAATTAAACCCTATTAGCTGGGAAACAATCCATAGGTTCTCCTCTTCTGTGAAAACAAAAGCACAACCTCTGGTCTCTTAGCTAAGAGCATATTAGGCAATAGATTTAGATTCTTCAGGAGTGACCTCTTTATCTTGTCGTTTACCTATATTCTGTATATCCAGTACATGATTTTTGCTTGATGTTGTCATTGTTGGTTGTAGTTCCATTTTGTTTAATGTTATTTTCCTTTATTTTTCCTAGACAATACTTGATAATTGTTGTTATTATATATAGTTTTATATTATGTTTAGAACTTTTTTATTTAGACAAAAGGGGGAAGTTGGGGTCAAACTTATAGACTTAGGTGTAGTAGATCACAGAGGCTGATAAGCCCCATGAAAGACTATCTGCAAAGAAAAGAGTCAAAGAAGCAGGTTTTAAGGGTCAAGGAAACTACAAGTGTAATTTGGGCCATGTTCAGAAGCCTCCCATCCAGGAAGCCAATACTGTAGCCATCAGACTGTGATCAAAGGGTTGGGGTTAGAGAGAGGTGTTGATGCAATTGTCAGGGTCCAAAGTTTAACCAGCCTGGAGTCTGTGTCTAAGATCAGTCATTGTGGTGACAGCAACAGCAAGGCACAACCTTCTCCAGGGGTGGGGGCAGCAGAGATAATTTCCTTTTGTTTCTGACCTGTTATGTCTAGACTTGCTGTCAACAGAATGGTGACTGCCTACATTCGGGATGTGTCTGCTCTACTCAGTGCTCCAAGTGCACAGTAGTCTGGTCTGAATCACTCTCACATACACATTCAGAAACAGGCATCTGCAGTTGTCTAGCCAGCCTGTTTGCATCATGTTAAGCATCAGGTGACATCTTAACAATTTTAGTTCATGAACCCCAGACATTTTACTTTCAGTTGGGTCTTATTTATCATTTTTAGTTTTTTATTTCCTATTTCTTTTGATGCTGTTGTGAGGTACTAACCTTCATCTTCACTTCATTTCTAGGTTTGGTAAAACTGCAGAGAAAAACAATCCAGTTTTATGTGTTGATTTAATACCTTTTATCCCTACTCAGGTTATTTCAGAGTGGACTCTTCAAGGATGCAAGTCCTTTCCGAAGAGCGTTTACCTTTCTTTTTTTCACATTTATTTATTTATTTATTGTTTTTTTGAAAATCAATATCAAACTTTATATAAAAAGCAGAATAGATTAAAAAACCCATACAGTAATAAAACTTCTCTTTTCTCTAAAGTACATGAAACATAAAAAATAAGGTCTAAACCTCCCAAAGAGAGTTTTTCTACTTCCCCTTCCAATCACAATGTCCTCTGCTCTATTTCCTGCTCAGTTGCCTTGAGAAAACTTAGAGTATAATACAAACTATGAGTGGTTAGACATATTCTTGGTCTTGAGGAAAAACATCCAGTTTTCCACCAATAACTATGATGTTAACTATGGGTTATATTGAGACACTCTTGGGGCTGAAGAGATGGTTTAGTGGTTAAGAGTACTGCCTGTTCTGAGGACTTTAGTTTGATTCCCAGCACCCACGGGGCAGGTGGCTTACAACTACCTGTATCCAGCTCCAAGGTATATAATGCCTCTGGTTTCTGTGAGCACCTACTATCATATGCAAATACTTCTCCCAATAAACATATAATTAAAAATAAAACTTTCTAGATACCACTTACTAGATTGAGAATATGTCTTTCTATTCCTAATTAGCCAAGTGTGTTTATTATAAAATAAGATAGTTCTGAGCTTCTATTCAGATAATATTGTTTATTGCCAATTGTTCTATTAACATACATTGTGTTAATTGATTTTTGTGTATATATGCATGTGTGTTTATATGCTCGCATATGTATGTGTAGGTGCAAGTGCATATGGGCACACATGTGTGCATTTGTATTTATGTGTGCAGGTGTGTGAAGTCCTCATGTTGAAGTCCAGAGTCTTCCTTGATTATGTTTTATTTTATATATTGAGGTCATGTCTCTCATCCAAACTGGAACTGGCTGCTCCAGCTCATCTGTTTGCCAGCTTGCTCTAGCATTGCCCCAGATTCACCTCTTGTACAGTGGGATCCCAGGTGAGTCACAGCTCCCTTGTCTGTTACATAGATTCTGGTATCTAATATCTATTTCTCAGACATATGCAGTATACTTCAGTCTCTAAGTCATCTCCCTAGGTCAGAAAAATTGGTTTTTAAATGTTAAGCCAAGCTTAAAATGCTGTGGCAAACACTGCTTAGTCATGGTGTAAAATCACTTGTGTGATTTTAAACCTCATTTCTAGCATTTTGATTCATCATAAAAGTATATGAAATTGCCAGACAATAAAAAATGGGGAAAAGTACATTTTATAGAAATTTGCTGTTTTAAAATCTATTACATTTGCTAGTTATACCAGAACCAAGTTCTCCAGTTCATCATTTTCCCACCCTCTTATCTTGAGCTTATTTAGGTCTCTGAACTTAAGATGTGCCTTCTTATGATTGAAGTTGTCAGAACTTTTATGTTGTTCAATATGGCGGTCCTTCCCTGATTGGGCACTTTTGCAACCATTCATTGCCAAGTTCTTGCTCAGCCCCTGGGGACTTGGACCTGACTGAGGTGGTAAGAGAATGAATTCAAGACAGACAGACAGACAAACAGACAGACAGACAGAAACAGAGACAGCAGATTTGGATTGGGAGGTCTGGGCTCTCAGATGGAGAAACTGTAGAAGTCTGGAAGCTCAGCTTGTCTGTTTTTATAGAATTCGGCTGGGACGAAGGTACTTAAAGTGAACAAGGTGAGAAACTTCAGTGCCTTCTCTGTTCTGAGGCGAAACTAGACATCTGAGGTCTGAGCTGGGCTGAGGTAGAGGAGGGGGGACTCACTCAGATATCTGAACACTTGGTCATCAGTTGATGGTTTTGCTTGGAGAGGCTTGGGAGGTGTGGTCTTGCTGAAGGAGCTATGTCACCAGGGGCAAGCTTTGAGAGTTCAAAGAAGTGAGTCGTTTCTATGTCTCACATTCTGCCTCCGGCTTGAGGTGTGAGGTTCGGGCCTTTAGCTTCTGCATCTTCTCCTTGATAGTGATGGGCTTGTGCCGTCTGAACCTGTAAGTCCAAATAAACTCTTTCCTGTACATTGCTTTGGCTATGGTATTACATCACAGCAACAGAAAGGTAACTATATAATAGCTATGAGGTTTGCTACATATACAGTGTCGCCATCTCCAGTTTCATTTGTCCCTCTGGAGCATCAGTTTTCTACCTGTGGGTCATGACCCCTTTCACGGGGGTTACCTAAGGTTGTTGGGAAAAAAACAATCAAATATTTATATTGCAGTTCATAACAGTAGCAAAATTACCATTGTGAAGTAGCAAAGAAAATAATTTTATGATTTGTGGTCACCACAACATGAAGAAGTGTATCAAAGGGTCACAGAAGTAGGAAGAGTGAGAACCTCTGTTCTAGAAAATCACTGTTGACCCTTTGTATTTGACTTAAAGATTATCTTCTTCTTTGAAACAACATAAGTAATAAGGAAAGATTTTTATTGTATAAATACAATTTGTTAACTTCTACAAAGTGAACTCTAATTCATACAGTGACCCCCACTTACGCATGCACTTCTTCTCAGGTGCTTACAAAGTTCGCTTGACTACACTACATGCTTGTACTTTCTATACCCAGTGTTTTCAAGTGTTACAAATATTCAAGATAGGAAATACATTATATTAGTCTGTCCTGATCATTATAATGTTTTTCTTCCTGGGCCAAAGAGATGGCTCAGCTGTTAACAGCACTTTTTGCTCTTGCAGAGGACCCAAATTTGGTTCCTATCACCCACATGGTAGCTTACAGCTATCAGTAGCTCTAGTTCCAAGTAGTAAATTCACACAGACAAAACATATACAAAATAAATCTTAAAATCACCCCTGGTGTTAATATTTTTCACCTCATTTGCTTGCTAGGTTTCTCATGAACTTATGGCCAATTCAGAATTTTCTCCCCATTGTATAACTCCAACACCCAAGAGTTTATAGTTTCTTTGGGAGCTTCTGGCCAGATGCCATGTGAACCCATTGATCCCAATTCAGGACAAGCTGCATCAGGGTCTGTACCTGCACGTTAGGTAATCCTTCTCTCTCTTCTTGGTTTTTGACCTTCTGCTTTCTGTTTCTTGTAGCTTTTTTTTCCTGATTTCCAGTTTTATTTTAGTGGCATTCACACACAGTAACAACGATAGAATGTATAAGCTCACAAACTGCTGAAGTCCTACTTTATAAAAATGTACTTACAATTACCAAGAGTTTGAGTAAGAAGTTCTGAGTAAGTAATTCTTTTACTCAGTTTTAAATAACTCAATCTTTTGTTTTTTAAATTTTTTAAATTCAATTTAAGAAACTCAACAGCTGCATCACTTCTCAATCTCTTGTATCAAGTCTTATTTTTTTTCCTTTTTTTCTTTACCATTGCTGTATAGAAACTTGGCTGTGGCAATCTAAAATTTCACATAGCTATGCTTTGATGCAGGCTTGTTTCGTTCACTGTACAGGGCAAGTGGTAACATCATTTGGTTCTCAGAAATTCTTGAGTTCTGACTTTCAAATCTCTTCCTTCGGTAAGAGGTTTCCTCTTTCTGTAACTCTTTGGACTCTGATGTCAGGCTTGGTAGACTAGTTCTCTAGTCTGCAAAATAGCTATGCTTCTCTCCAGTTGTTTTCTTCCTATGCTCTCCAGTTTTCTCCCATTAAGTTTTCCTTGCTTCCTATGTAATGTTTTCTTTGGGATTTTTTTCTTTTCAGTTTAAGAAAAATCCTGTCATGCTTTTGATTTCTTGGACCTCATCTTGACCTTTGACTGTTCATTTAAAAACCAGCATTTCCTGTTTCTCTAGATACAATATCTTTTATCTCTTCTATCCAAAGATTATGCGAAGAGTAATGACAGCCATCTTTATTTGAAGTTCCTTCTCCCCAATAACAGAAAAAATATTGGACAAAATTTATTTATGAAGGTAGTGGTTACCCTGTGTCCTGTTTGTAAACCATTTCTATTTAAAGTTTTTCATAGAAGTAGATTGAATAATGACTGAAAAACATACATTTTCAATACATATTTAGTTTTTATACAGAACTCTTTGATGAATAAATAAAGAAATAAATAGGCTGATATTATGTTTTCTGTCTTTGAAACTTCTGAGCTAAACATTCTTAAGGTGAGGGGCATCTAGGTTGTTTCCAGATTCTTGCTATTATGAATAATGCTGCTATAAACATAGATTAGCTAATGCCTTTGGAGTGCGAATGTGTGTCTTTAGGGTATATGCCCAATAGTGGTATTGCTGGATCCTTGGGAGATTTGATTCCAAGTTTTCTGAAAAACCACCATATTGCATTCCAGAGTGGCTGAACAAGCTTACATTCCCATCAACAATGGAGGAGTGTTCCCCTTGCTCCACAACCTCTCCAGCATAGGCTGTCATCTGTGTTTTTAATCTTAGCCATTCTGACAGGTGTCAGGTGGTGTCTCAAAGTTGTTTTGATTTGCATTTTTCTGATGGCTAAAGATGTTGGGTGCTTTTTCAAGAGCCTTTCAGCCATTTGTAATTTTTCTGCTGAGAATTCCCTTTTCAGTTCTGAACCCCATTTTTTAATTGGGTTATTTGGGCTTTGGGCTCTACTTTCTTGAGTTCTCTATATATTTTAGAGATCAGTCCTCTGTCACATGTAGGGTTTGTGAAAATCTTTTCCCATTCTGTAGGCTGTTGTTTTGTCTTATTGACTGTGTCCTTGGCTTTACAGAAGCTTCTCAGTTTCAGGAGGTCCCACTGTTCTTAGTGTCTGTGCTACTGATGTTATATTTAGGAAGTAGTCACCTGTGCCAATTTATTGGACGGTATTTCCCATTTTCTTTTCTATCAAATTCAGTGTTGCTGGGTTTATGCTGAGGTCTTTGATCCACTTGGATTTGAGTTTTTTGCAGGGTGATAGGTTTGGATCTATTTGCATTCTTCTACATACTACCATCCAGTTATCCCAACACCATTTGTTGAAGATACTATCTTTTGTCCATTGGAAACTTTTGGCCTCTTTGTCAAAGATCAGGTATTCATGGGTGTGTGGGTAAATGTCAGGGTCTTTGATTTGATTCCTTTAATTTACGATTCTGTTTTTATGCCAATGATTTTACATTTTCCAATGGGGAGATTTTTGTGAGAAACATAGAAAAACCCAAATAGGACACACATTTAGTCATTTTACAAAATAAAATAGGAAACAAAACTATATATACCTTTATTTAAAGAATAAACAGCTTAATATTCTGTGGGTCTATACTTAGGATGAGTGGTTGTATTTACAAAAAATAGGTCCAGAAGTAAAATGTGTACATGTGTGTGCCTGTGGCTAAGGGCTGTTTACATGTATGTACCTCTTGCTGGAAGCTGTGTGCATACAGGTGTGTTGAAATTTTAAACTTTTAGAATTGTGAAACTGGGGATTTGAGATTTCAGAGATTTGGATTCAATATCCAGGATTATGTCTTTTGGGACAGTGAGAGGTTCTGGGTTAAGGTCATCCCAAGTTACTATTTATAGTAGTAGAAATATCTGTGCCACCCAATGTGCCAGACACAAACCAGGTGAGGTGACCGGCATGGGAAATATGCATGGCACAACTGAGAAAATAAATTCATCATTTTTTTCAGAATGTTTTGCTGTGTTGTGAAGGCTGGCTTCACATTCATGATCCTCATGTCACAGTCTCCTGAGTGCCAACATTATAGGACCATATCATGTTTTCAGCTAACATGTTAAATGTTCTTTTTATTACTTCATATTTAAATCTAAGAAGTCTGATGTTGCTATTGGCTGGTATGTTAGGATAGTATTGAATTGTATGCAGTAATCTATTGTTTATAGTTTATTTGCTTGTTTCTTTAATATATACATATTTATGTATATTCTTTTATACACACCCACCCATGTGTGCACACCCAGTGAGCCCAAAGGACAATCTTTGGGAGCTGGTTCTCTCCTACCTCCTACCTTGAGGGTCTCCGGGATTGAATTCAGATTAGAACCAGGCTTGGTGTCAGTTGCCTTTATGTGCTGAGCCAGCTCATTGGCCATTTGTTCAGCAATCTCTTCAAGTTCACTGATATTTTCTGGTGCTAATAACTTTTAATTGAAAAATTAGCTAACGTATAAGCCAAACTGAAATTAGTGAGGAAATATTTGTTCCATAGAAATAATTGTCATGAAATTATGTGTTACCTCTCTACCTACTCCAGTTCCCTTTGGGTTGAATAATGGCTTCCTGGATCTTCATCTAAGGATTATGTGTATGTAAGAGTATATAAACATACGCACTCCTCTTGTGTAAGTGGGGATATATAGGCTTCCCGTCCACTCTTCTTTTACTCAAAACATCTGAGGATCCAGCACATCTTAGGGTTTGATTTTCTTGTGCTTTTTAATGAAGACATAACAGTCCATCCGCAGATATACTACAACTGGTTTAATCCAGGCTCTACTTATGGGTACTTTTGCAAATAGCACTACAGTAACCATCCACTCTCATCTTCATATGTGCAATGTGACTGGTGTTTACTCTGGGTGTAAATTACCTGAAGAAAGAAATCACAGAGACATGAAAATACAAGTCTTTTATGGTTTCATAAGTTGCCTTCTTGAATTTTTCTCATAAATAAACTAGATTAAGTATAGTTTCCATAAAATGTGTATGAGTTGGTTACATTTTATCCAGTTACATGCTGGATAAAATCCATTTTAGTGTGTGTGTGAGAGAGTAGTAATAGTAGTAGAATGTGGCGCTATCACCTTGACCTTCAGGCCGGGCCAGCTTAAGAACTGGGTGCATGTACACTCCGCTTTAACCTTATGGACCCAGTTCAGCTTTTCAGGAACTGTGCTGCTGTTTTTTTGTTTTTTTTTTTCTTTTTTCCTTCTTTATTTTGTATTTATCAAAAAAAAACAGTAAAAAGAATTTAAAAATGCGGAAGAGTTAACAATAACTATACAGAGGATAAGAATCATAAGCATGGCTTCTCAAGGGTGGAAATGCAAATATGATTGCTACACATATATTTTCTTTGTGTTCAGCTTTCCCTCTGAATTTTTTTTTCCATCCCTGTATATCCTTATTGAAGGTCTCTTCCCCTTCCCACCACATCTGGTCATTTTTCTTCTCTGCAACTCCCCATCCCCTCCCTTGGCAGAGAGCAGACAGTCCTATGGTCCCACTGGCCCAATAATGCTTGGATCAGTCTTCACTCCCGGCTAAATCCAGTTTTGTCCCCCCTCCCTCAAGAGTGAGTCAGGTGTTCCTATAGATGGACTGGGGTTTGAAGGGTCAGTCCAGGGTGTTTCTGATCCCAAGCTGTTCAGTGGTTGTGGTTTGTTGCTTGGGCATGTTTGGCTTTTTTTCTTGTTTGTTTGTTTAGAGACCACTAGTGAGTGAGTACATCCCCTGCTTATCTCTCTGAGTTTGTGATACTTCGCTCAGGAGGATATTCTCCAAA
>PVIH01029416.1:0-13679 GCA_004025045.1 Sigmodon hispidus
ATTCTTTCAGTCTGACTTTGTCCTGAAATACCTTGTTTACTCCATCTATGGTAATTGATAATTTTGCAGGGTATAGTATTCTAGTTTGGCAGCCATGCTGTTTTAGCGTCTGTATAACTTCTGACCAAGCCCTTCTAGCTTTCATCGTTTCCATTGAATAGTCAGGCGTTATTCTGATGGGTCTGCCTTTATATGTGAGGTGGCCCTTTTCTTTTGTAGCTCTTAAAATTTTTTCTTTGTTCTGTATGTTTTGTGGCTTGATTATAATGTGGCGCGCTGACCTTTTTTTTGAATCATATCTATTTGTTGTTCTGTAAGCTTCTTGTATCTTTATAGGCATTTCCTTCTTCAGGTTAGGGAAGTTTTCTTCTTTGATTTTATTGAAAATATTATCTGTGTCTTTGAGCTGGTATTCTTCTCCTTCTTCTAATCCTATTATTCTCAAATTAGGTCTTTTCATGGTGTCCCAGATTTCCTGAACATTTTGAGTTATGGCTTTTTTAGTTTTACTATTTTCTTTGACTGATATATCTATTTGAGCTACTGAGTCTTCTACTTCAGAGATTCTATCTTCCATCTCTTGAACTCTGTTTGTTATGCTTGTATCTGTGGATCCAGGTTTTTTCTTCAGGTTTTCTATATCCATCTTTGCCTCATTTTGTGCCTTTTTAATTGCTTCTATTTCAGCTTTTATTTCAGCTTTTAGTTCCTGGCATGTTTCTTTCATAGATTTATTCATCTCTTCCAATTTTTTATTTGTCTTTTCTTCTATTTCTTTAAGGCTTTTTTTGATATCTTCTTTGAGAGCTTCGATGATCATCAAAAAGGAATTTTTGGTGTTGCTTCCTTCTGTTTCCTCTTCATTGCTCAGTTCAGGTCTTGTATTTGTAAGATCGCCACTCTCTTCTGGAGTTACCATGTTGTTCTTTGTATTATTATGTAATTTTTTGCACTGACATTTGCCCATGGCTTCAGTGGTTCACGATTAAATGGCTTCTGGTCAGTTGTGGCACTCAGGCTTGTGTGGGCAGGGTCTGAATCTACCCTTCAGGGACCCCTGTAGTTGTCTGTTCGCTCAGTTCGATGTGGAGGTGGGTATCTGTGCAAATTCCCTCAGCATTAGCTGTGGGTATGGTGACAGGCAGAGTTTATCTGCCCGTGCTCCAGCGTGCTTTGGGACTCTGCAGACAGCACTTCGTTCTGGAAGTGGAACCGGAACCGATGGGAGCTCAACTCTCCCTCCCTGGCTGGGATATAGGCACTTGGGCCTGGTGTCCCCTCCTCACCTCTGGGCGGTGTCTCAGTCTGTCCTTCAGGGACCCCTGTAGTTGTTAGTTCGCTCAGTTCGAGGTGGCGGTGGGTAGCCATTCAAATTCCCTCAGCTGGAGCTGTGGGTATGGTGACAGGCAGAGTTTATCTGCCCCTGCTCCAGAGTGTGCTGGGACTCTGCAGACAGCACTTGGTCCCGGAAGCGGAACCGAAACCGGAACTGATGGGCTAGCTTACTTTTATTAATCATCATGCACTATTGATATCTATATGATAAGAACCTTGGCATATGACCTAATTTTAGCATACAGCCTCAATGCGGAGTGTAAAAATAGATTCTATGTGCTAGAAATTTTTTAACTTATCTGAAAACAAGTTTATAAGTATGTATTCAAGGTTGCAAAGACAGCTTATCTTGCCAGACATAGATCTTAAATCTAAGATCAGCACATAGTTTTGAGAACAAACTTTTTAAGATTTAGAATAATAATAAAGACATCCATGAAATATTTGTAAAGTGTACTAATGAAAACAATGAAAGCTAATTCAAGGCTATTAGGAAACACAAGCAGTCATTCTTGTAAGTACTGTGATTAATTACAGGGTTGAGATTTAGTCTCTTATATAAGTTTCAGGGTAAGCTTACAACAAGTAACTAGAAACAAAGTTTTTCTATGCAGATATTACCTGGGCAGCCCTCATATTTCAGAGATCTGCAGAATATGACATTTAAAATGTTTATTTCTCAGACAGAGACTTCTAGATCCTAACAGTAACCTAAGCTCTCCAAAGAAGATTATGAGACACCAGGATCTTCATCAGGACTATAGCAGTGCTAACCTGGGCAAGATGTCATAGCAAAATGCCTACCTGCTGCCACGAACTCGGCCTATATCTGAGGACATTGGAGAATTGATTGAACCTTTTTGCCTTGACAAAGTAAAGTCAGTCTTCTCCCATATGTCCCTCTCCTGTGGGGAAAAATCTCCTACCTAAAAGGCCTGGCAGCTGAAGATTGATGCTGTTTAGATACTTCTGCCTCCAACTAGGTGGAGACCTGGGTATGATGGCTAACTGGGTATGGACTGGTCTCTGCTGTTTTTAGTAGATTCAGAAGCTGCTCACTCTGCACTTAGGTATAATTTATCCTTCTCAGATCTCTGCAAGTACTGACAGCTGGGCTAGTTATAATTTTGTCAGCTTGGTAGAATTAGACAATCAGATACTTCTCCAAGGTGATAGCTAGTTTTCAAACTCATTTTATAAAGCCTGATTGGGAATACTAATATAACTAAAATTCTTTTGTCTTTTTGCAATTTGTATGAGCTTAAGAGACTCATAGAATTTGGATCCACCTCATAGAGGCCTAAAAGATTCCAGATAAGTACAGCCTAAGTTTTTCCCACCTGTCTGTCCCTAAGGATGATACTTTTCTCTTCTGGTTTGGGAACTCCAGCCCTTTCCAAATTACTAAGACTGGGCCTAAGATTTAAATTCTAACCTTTTGTTCTCAGTTTTAACATATCTCAACAGATTTCCACTTGACTAGGAGCTCTGGACTTGCTGGAAGCCTGTGAACCAGTTCTACCGATTTGGGCTGTTTCCTGTCTCTTGGCTACTGAATCAGACAGTTACATGCTCCTGACAGGAGCCCTGGAGCTTAGTTCCTTTACTAGCTTTTCAACCTTTTGGGGCCCTAAGAACAACGTCCCAAATGTCAGCTTGAAGCAGTAATAAAGAGAACCTACTATGCCCCGTTAACCCTAAACCCCTAAAAGGTTCAAATGCTAAGTTAAAAGGAAACCTGGCATAGGAGACAAATCTTTTTGTGAAGGCCAAAGGTCCCTATAGCCTAGAGTTGGCTTTGCAAGTCAGGTCCCAGCTGCTCTTTAGAGACCTTGCAGATCAGTTTGGGCCTGCAGGGGTGGGGCACAAGACCATCTTCTAGATAGACTACTGTCATGAGCATATTGCCAGAGTCTCATGATTGAGACAGTACCCAAAAAGAAAATGGGAGAAAGAAGGACCCTGGGTTCTAAGGCTTGACCCAGGCATTCAGTTCAGGTATTCAGCAGAGCACCCCCCATGAAAACAAGGAACTAAAGTCTGTCCCAGGAAACAGAGTGACCCAGCCCAGATAGCCATAATCAACTCAGATAGGACATAATGGTCTGGTCGAACCTGTGATTAAAATACCAGAAGTTCCAAGCAGAATAGTGGTGACCAACACCCGGTTGTAAAAGCCCCATAACCAGCTGGTCTTGAGGCAACCCCATGAATACTGTGAGCAACCTTATGACTTTGAAGCATGACCTTTAAAGTGACCAATTATGTGTTGCCCCAGTTGCTATGGTGATTTTATGGTCTTAGCCTTTAAAAGAGATATGGGATTGCACCTCCCTTGCTACTCTCTTGCTCCTGAGGCAAGGAGGTAGCCCGTCTGCAGACGAAATATACCTCATGTTTCTTAAAAAAAAAAAAAAAAGAAATTGTCATTTCTCTTAAGTCAGAAAAGAATAAATACTGGCAACCCTAGATGATTCAGCCTAGCACAAAAATATTAAATAGCATATTTATGCTCACATTTTACCTTGGGATTTAAGGTTGTATTATCTATCATTTTCCTATAAAATGCTTACATGCACACAAAAGATCCAAGAACTTAAAAGGATATCTAGTGCTGAAAATCAATTTGGCTTCTGCCTAAGAAGGAGCTTTTTTAGCCTAGTGCTGACACTGGGGATTTCCACCAGGAGATGGCTTTTTTTCTTTTCATAAACACTTTCTGCATTAATCTTTACATAGGAGATACTTTCATAATTGGAAGAGAATGGTTTCAGTTGTCACTACATCTGGCTCCTTGGGAAACGGTCCTTTATAGCATTTCTTTCTCCTGTTTAGCTGAAAAAGGGAAGAGCACTTACCTCCTCATACCTAGGATACTCAGAACAAACTCTTCTATTTCTTTCTGGAATTTACAAAGTCTACATGTTCTATAGGGCTGCTGTTCTGTCTATAAAGAATACCTCTGCTTACATTGTGGTCTGACTGGGTTTACTGAGGGCTTACAATTTCAGAGGGTGAATCTATGAGTATAATGGCAAGGAGCAGAAAGGCAGGCATGGAGCTCACTCACTGGAGAAATACTTGACAGTTTATATTCTAATCTACAAGTTTGAGTCAGAGAAAGCTAACTGGAAATGGCACAGGCTTTTGAAATCTTAAAGCCCAATCCCAGTGACATACCTCCTCCACCAAGGACACACCCCCTAAACCCTCCCAAACAGTTCCATCAACCAGAACCAAGCACTGACATCATGAGGATTTCGGGGACCTCCTTACTTACTCAAGCCAGCATCCAGCAAAAAAGTGATTAAGCAATCTTATCAATCATCTGAAAATTTTTTCATGGTTAGTTTTTTTTCCCCTTTACATTTTGTGCCTAATTTTAAAAGCAGCTACAAACAATATAGAAAGGAACATAAATACAATACTTTGCTATGAAAGAACAGTAGGTCTACCTTTTATTCTGAAGTTCAGATCTACTTTTCTTTAATATTTGAAAAAGTATGAAACATGAGTAAACAAGATAACTGATAAGGGAGAGTCAATCTTTAATCATTTTGGAAGAAAATTCATGATGCAGTACAGCTTGGGACTTTTCCTTGAAATTTGTATTATTAATATTACAATTTCTACCATTAGATGTAAATTCTATATCATCAGGGAGGGAAAACTATTTTTATATCTGGGGAGGACAACAGCTAACATGATATCCATATTAATTATAAAGATGACTGTTTTAGAATCCATTTTTGGCAAATATTGAGCATCAGTGTAGTAGTAGGTTTGCACTGAGTATAGAAAAGAAGGAAAATAGGTGTTATTCCTGTCTAAGACTAAACAAGAGTGGCACACTTTTCAAACACTACTGAAGGCAAAATACCAGAGAAGTGTTAACAAGGCCATTTAAAGGTTTGCTGAGTCTTTGAAGCTGAAAAAGAAGGCCAGAGCCATTGGCCTCATCTCAGTGGACACAGCCCTAGTATTGGCCACATACTGGTCATTTTCTTTGTGCCAGGCATCTGCCACTTCCAACCAAAGGATATTTGAGTCAAGGGAGAAATGACAGTAGTGATATTTATTGAAGTCTTCAATGTAGTAAGAAGTTTCTCTGTCCTGCCCAGCCAGTCCCATAGCCATTTAGTCCCCAATAAACATGCAGAGGCTTATATTAAGTACATGCTGTTTGGTCTATTGCTCAGGCATATTACTTACTCATTCTTATTCTTAAGCTATCCCATGATTTTTATCCTCTTTATCCATGTGGCTTGGTTCTTTTTCTCAGAACAGTATTCTCATTCAGCTTCCTCTCTGTCTCACTGTAGTCTCTCTTCCTGCCCTTCCCATCATTCTCCTAGCCTAAGTGATACTCTCCCTCTATTTCCTGTCTAGCTACTTGACCAATCAGCATTTTATTAAACCAATATTTACAATGACAAATATATACGGTGTACAAAAGCATAGTCCCACAGCACTTCAGTGTGCCAGGCCTTGTGATGAGGGCTTAGTTTCCCATTTCATGATTCCCACCATGATTTAATGAACTAGGACAAATGCTGCTGGTACTTGATACTGAAGGAATAAAGAAGAAGAAAGACAATTTGCATCTGGACATGAGGAAGGACATGCTCTTGGCCAGTGTGCAGTCTCTTTATGCTTAGTTAGTTGTTTGTTTTCCAATCCCAATTAGTCCTAGATTAAACATTTCACACAGAGCAAGCAGATAAAGGAGTCTTTGTGAAGAAACTTACAGGAAAAAGCTCTTGGAGTAAGGAACTTGCTGCCAGGCCTGCCAAGCTGAGTTTGATCTCAGAAACCCACATTGTAGAAGGAAAGAAACAATTCCCTCAATTTTTCTATGACTTCTACATATCCACGATGATATGGTGAATACATATACAATATGTTTAATTTAAAGAATTTTAAAGAAACTCCCTTCTTCCTACCCACTGTCACTCCATCCTTTCAATGCCCCCATCAGCTACCACAGTCAGACATGATGCTTGTACATTTCCCACTGTGAGCTGTTATAAACTGCTCCTCACCTCCATCAACACACTAAATGATTCCCCAGGGATTCACTTTCTGTGACATCATAGAAGGGATCTTGACTTTATAATTCTTATAAAGACTAATGTATCGGTGTGTATATGCATCAAGAGTTCAAGAATATTAACCCATTTTTGGCCTGGAACGGTTTCTTCTTGTAACACTTTCTAAGAAAATAATCATAAAGGCAGCAAAAGATGTTTACTGTAGAGATTTGCAATGTAAATAAGGTTAAACCATGGCAAGCCCATAGAAGGGCATAGTGGGCAATAACAAAACATTCTGAAGTTGTTATTAACAAAGGAAAGTGTATGGGTTTAAAAACAAATGACATATGTGTTGAGAATGAGAGAAAAAGGGACACCAACATCTTCAAAATGTGGCTTTGTCTAGTCGGAACTGAAGGGATTCTTGTTTTATTATTTACACTTTTAGTTTTTTTTTTTTGAGGCAGGTAGCTCAGGCTAGCCTACAATTTTTAAGACCTTCCTGTCTTAGGCTTCTAAGAGTTGAGATGACAGGGATGTACCACGATGGCTCTATGTTTCTACATTTTAAAGATCTCAAGAATTAAATACACAGGGGAATTAAACCACAGGGGACTGTTCCAAGATGTTCAAATCTCTTGGATAATATGGCAAAGTATCTATATATGACTTATGTATACCACCTGTATAATTAAATCTTCTATAGATAACTTTTAATATCTAATACATGGAGGTTACTGTGTTAATGGTACTAAAATGTGTTGTTTTTGGAGATAATATCAGGAGGAAAATATCTATACAGAATTTTTATCACAGTTGCAATTTAAAAATCACTCTTTCAATCCCAGGTTAGTTGGAGCCACAGATGCAGAACCCATGGATCTGGAAGGCTGCTTACTGCTTTAGAATAGGGAACAGTGACATTGGCCCTCCCCTGAACCTGTGAGCACTGCCATCGCCTTCCCTTTATGCTTTTCTCTGGACCCCTGAACACCATGGACCTTTGCAGTCTAAGCCCCACCCCACCCAATGCTGTAGCCCCTGGACCTGCTTCTCTTTCTTTTCTCTAAAACAAACAAGCAGACAAAAAGTTTTATCATTTTTTACAGGCCTACTGAATTCTGTCTTTTTCTGAATGCTTTCTTGACTCAAACTAGGCTCACTCATGAACCTAAAATATAGCTGTTTGTCTAATTTCTAATATAAGACAACCATATTTAATAGAATTGTGCTTCCTTCTATAATACATCTCACTATAAACAAGCACGCAAGCTTCACATAATAATGCGAACAGGGTGCAAAGTGCCTGCGGCAATTATTCTGTCCTCCCTGGTTTATGGCATTCACATGCATTTTGTTAGTTAATGACTTTTTTCATGATGAAACACTCTAGCTGGCAATGAAGAGGTAGGGCTCTGCCCAGACTCCAGCAGGAGAACAGCATCCCTCTGCCATGCAATAGCAAATGGAAGCAAACCACAGGAGAGAGTTCTAGCCACAATAAACAAATCTTAGGCAAGAAGAGAAAAATCAACTGGCCTAGCATTAGCCTTTTTTTTTTTTTTTTTCATGCTGATAAC
Organism: Sigmodon hispidus; assembly: GCA_004025045.1. Taxonomy (NCBI): domain Eukaryota; kingdom Metazoa; phylum Chordata; class Mammalia; order Rodentia; family Cricetidae; genus Sigmodon; species Sigmodon hispidus. The sequence continues at coordinate 7,949 of PVIH01029416.1, forward strand.
CTTGTTTAAATATGTAGCTACTTAAAAAAAAAAACCCAGATAAATGTCTTTCAGAAAAGTCTACACAACCAAGGACAGGTAACTAAAAAACAATAAAACAATCACCTTGGAGAAACACTGATTTGGGGCCCTATTCACGACCCATTAGCCTATTAAAGGTTATAACAATATACACATACATTTATTAGAACTTTTTACAGTGTAAGTGACCAAAAATCGTGCTAAATGTGAGGCAAGGCTTCTGTTAAATAGAAACTTCTAGTGATTAAGTTAGACAAGTAATATCAACCTGTAGCATATCTACACAAGTGCATATTTGTATACACACATACACAAAATGGTAACAGTAAAATAATTTTAAAAACTCAAGAGACAGCCCTAAAATATATTAGTTATATATCAAAGTGCTTCCTAAAACCAGTTTATCACTAGATATACAAAACTGGTATTCTTAAATAATAATTTGTATTTGAGAAATAAGATTTTTAATAATAAAGATGATTTTTAATAAACATTGATTTAGTCTACTATATATCCAGGCAGTACATGGAATGTTAGGTATATAACATATAACCCACAGACTGGGGAGCTAACAGACTATTGAAAACATATAAACATAAGGTCAAGGCAGTAGGGATGTGTATTTTTAGCCACTAAAGTGGAACCAATCTTGAAAAAACGAAACAAAACTGCATGCATCTTTACAGATGTGGTCACATGACATTTATTTGGCCTTGAAAGGGAGGGGACAGAATGAGCCTTGGTCAGAAGGGAAGGATATAAAGGTAGAGTAGGTTCATACATGAGTTAATGTCCCACTGTGACCAGATGGGGATGCTGATGAGAACAGAGTTTGACAATGTGAATGTGAGCCAGGGCTGGCCAGTCTCACAGGTTATGCCAAGGAAGACTGGCTATAGGCCAATTGAAAATGAGGACCTAATGGGAGAACTTTAATCAAGTGGATGATATGATCTCAGACATTGTCTGCAAAATGGAGCTCTGGCTACAACATAGAGAATGAAAACAAGCAGAATATGATAGGGAAAAAATTAGAATAAAAGCATGTGGGGAAGGGTTACAATCAAGATCTCACCTATTCAAGTCTTTATTTTCTTCATCTAAGATATGAAATAAAGGGCCAGAAAGATGGCTTAGTCAGCAAACTGCCTGCTGTATGAGCATGAGGATCTGAATTCTGGTCCCCATATTCATGGAAAAGCCAGGCGCAGTGGCATGTATCTGTAACTCAGTGCTAGAGCACAGACGGGGAATCTCCAGATCATTGGCCAGTCAGCCTAGCTATGTTGACTAGGTCTAGGTTTCATGAGCTATCCTTTCCCAAAACCTAAGATAGAGAGTAAGCAAGGAAGATACCACTATGTGGACCTGTGGCCGCTGTATATGTGTTCTCTAATTTTTTTTCTCTTTCTGTCTCTTTCTATCTAGAATACACATAAATGCATGTGGTACAAAATTTCTGGCCTGGCCTAGCCCTGTAGTCCAAATGAATGTCTCCTGCCTGGGGCCTGGTCTAGCCTGAAGTTCAGTCCCACTTGCAGCCCAGTTGCCACTAAGCCCCAAATAATGACTAAGATGCTTGTGTTAATTACATGCTGTTAGGTCTATGGCTCAGGCTTATTGCTAGCTAGATCTGGAATCTTAACTCATTTCTATTAATGTATCTTGCTATGTGGCTTATGGCTTACCTGAACTCTATTATGTATTGCTTCTTGGGCAGTTAGATTGCATCCCTCCTTTCCCTGTATCTATGCTTGGATTTCCTGCCTGCTTTTAAGCTGCTCTGCCATAGGCCAAAACAATTTCTTTATTATCCAATGGTACTCACAGCATACACAAAGACATCCTACTTCACATGTACCCACTCCCTATTCACAAATACATACCCATACAAATATTTAGCATACATGAAAAAACTACGTAACTAATATTGCCTGCCTGGAGAAGCATTGTAATGATTAAACAGTTGTATTAGTCAGATTCTTAACTGACTGTCTAAGGAGATTCTAAATGTTCACAACATTCCTCAAGTCCCCTAGCTTACCCATTTATCTTCCTACTCTTTGGCCTGCTTTGTCCCTCATGACATCTCATGGCTACAGACGGGAACACTTTAGGCCACAACCCCTGCAAATAGATGCTTATGCACAGCTCTCATGCCTAAGGACACAAGCATCTATGGTGTTACATCCCTCTGAAAGACAGCTGGATCTGAAGTCTAGATGTAGTTTCTGGAAGGGGTGTATGTGGTCTGAGTAGGAGTTTTGAGATCTCAGGTACTGAGAATATGAAAGGCAAGTTTTGGGGGGCATTTGGTTGGCTCCAAGGAAAGCAAGAAGAGTCACTGCCAAATGACCTCAGGGCAGACCTCATGTCACTCATATCTTAGCTACCCTAAGTAATGATAATATTAATACAATGAATATGCCCCACAAATGGTTTCATGTAACCATTTTTCCATTGTTGAAGTTGTCTTGTTATTACAGTCTTCTTGTGACCATTAGAAAACATGGGAAGGACTTGACTCTGCTATAGGGGTTCACATTTAACATATGATGTGTTCAGTGCCTGTATAAAGAAATGAAGGGAGGAAATGGGACCCACAGATGGCAGAATAAGGCAGAGCAGACCTCCTGTAGGAACAGTTTAGAGAAGTATGTGGCAAGTATAGCAACTGCATCACTGCAAATTGAGTTCATGGTGTTCTTTTGGAGCATCTATCTGTTGGTAGGTAAACTAGTATGGGTCTCAGAAAAATGTTAGAATTATCTATCTAGAAGTGATAGCTGAAGTCTTGAGTGAAATTTCTAAGAAAAAGAAGAATGTATAGAAAGAAATCTCTCCAGAAAGTCAGTGAACAAAAACAGGACACCAACAGAGAAGTCAAGAAGAATCTATGATCACCAGGAAGATGCCCAGAAGGCTGTCTTTATAAGACATGGCAATTAAGTGCTAATACTTTAACTCAGGCTCAAGGCTATTTAATAACAAAACCTAGTGCTCTTACTTTGTACTGTTAAAAAAAAAAAAAATCAGGCCGGGACAGAAGCAGGAACCTACTGTCAAAAGTTGGAAAAACAGGACTACCTGGGTCCCTGTTCTAATGATGAAGGTGTGGCAAGGAAGAAAAGTAATATACCTAAGCACAGGGGCAGTTGTGATCTAAGAAGTTTCTCTTAGTGTCATGTCATTTCATCCTCATCAGAACTTGGACAATGGACATTATCAGGTCAATGAAGAGACATAGGTCATGTTCCCATGGGCAAAGCTAGTGAGTGGAAGAGTCCAAATTTGAATGTAAGGACAATATGAAACAAGGGTCTTCACCCTTTGCATAGCAACATATTCTCAAGGAAACACATGCTAACCTGGGAGGCAAAGGCATCTACAACATAAAAATAAACAATGGCAGTCCTAAGATTAACCAACATAATGAACACATATACTCTGCTATCCTTCATTGCCACCTGCCAAAATCTACTAAGGGATGAGAGAAATCAAGACTCACCTCCTTCTGAATAGCACACTCCCATGTAAGAGAGCAGGCACATGACATCAGAGAATAGAACAGTCTCTAGCCCTCACCCTTTCATTGACTTTTATCTATAGCCATGAAAGTTTTGGCATCGAGTCATTAAATTTAGACTCAGATATAAAAGCTAAGTATCAGGATAGTTTAAACTTATGGGAAGGCCAAAGACACTATTCAAGTTTTAGCCCCTGTATCAGGATCAATTGTACCATGCAAGGCTAGCAGTCATTTATCAAACATAGGCTCAGCACTTTCAGGCTGTTCCCTCAATTTATTCACTTACCTATCCTCACAATTGCTGCTCTCACAGGCTTCTTCTTGTACTTACTTGCATGCCCAGAGAATCCCCTGGCAGGATTACTGTCTCCCCAACTCCAGAGTGTGCATAGAATATGGAGGTTTGGAGACTTGTTATATAGGAAAAGGTTCAAATTACTATTGGGGAAACACATTCACCTTCCTTGGCTTATAATCAACTCATAATGGATGGATGTCCTTGTGAAATCCACTGCCAGCCAAGCAAATGATTGTAGATAATACCACAGTGGTATGTCACTCTTAAAAGCTGTGTTATGATTTGGGTGTGAAGTGTTCTCTCAGAGGGTTATGGAGTGGGAACTCAGTCCCCTAGTGAATGGTCTGTTCTGGGAGGTTCTAGAAACTTTAGAAAATGGGGCTTAGTTGGAGAAAGCACATTATTGGGAGTGGGTCTTGCTTTTTGCACTCAACAAAGACTTGGGAAAAAATGTCAGCTGCTGCACATGTTCCTTTCCTTGATGTTCTGCAAAAGCACATGGTGCAGCCATGAATTGAAACTTGAGCAGCTGTGATCCAAATGCATAATTCCCTATTAAGTTCTTCTCTTGGTTACTATGGTTATGGCAATACAACAACAAAAATAAAGCTTTGTGTCTAAAGAGAAGGGATTAGCTAGTATTTTTTTTTATTCTAGTTTTTAACTAATTGATGATACCTTGACTGTGATAAGGCCAGTATTTAAATTAATCTTCCCCTCCTTTGGCCCATTAATTTGATGGAGTTTTAATACATTTTAAAATTTTCTCAAAGAACATTAGGAAATGTTTTCCATATATATATATATATATATATATATATATATATATGCTATAAAGGATTAGATACCACGTGCTCCAGTTTTCATTATATAGTCTCAGAAGGACATAAACCAGATCTTATGGGTCATTACTTGTAAGTAATGAGGCTTTTGCATTTAGTAGTCAAGGGATAGATTTAGGTTAAATTTGGGTAAATAATCATCCCAATTCCAGTCTCCTCATTTGTATAGTGGGGGGTAGTAAAACCTTCCACATAGTTCAAGTGACATGACACTGGATGTCAATTCTAGTTTTCCAGGAATTTTTTTTTTTGCTTTCTATAATAAAAATGTCCTTAGTTCATACCCTGACAACAGTCTCACCTTTTAAAACGTGTCATTTATATATGTACGTTGTTAGTTTCTAAGCAACTTAAAACCAGCAGAGAAACTGAAACCTTTAACCATTTTGAAGTTGTGGTTGGTATCTTGTTATTATTTCATTCTCTGGTCATTGAAATTCTTTCAGCCTGCTGTGAGAGAGGTAAAGCCCACAACATAATTCATTTTGGGAAGAAACATTGGAGAACAATGATGTAAAAGTTTATTTTCCCATAAACAGTAACTTTATGCAGAAATGTTTGGGGATTCTGAATCTTGGCTATCTCTGTAGATTCCACATAGTAAATGTACTTTAAAGATAGGTGTTTGGTCACCTTCGGCAATGTAGCAGGATACAAGATAAACTCAAAGAAATCAGTAGCCCTTCTATACGCTAAAGATAGAAGAGCTGAAAAAGAAATAAAGGAAACATGACCCTTCATATTAGCTGCAAATAGTATTAAATACCTTGGAGTAACTATAACCAAAGAAGTAACAGACCTATTTGACAAAAATTTTAAATCATTGAAAAAAGAAATTGAAGAGGATATCAGAAAATGGAAAGCTCTCCCATGTTCCTGGATTGGTAGGATCAACATAGTAAAAATGGCAATTCTACCAAAGGTAATCTACAGATTCAATGCACTGCCTATCAAAATCCCAACACAATATTTTTTGGACCTTGAAAGAACAATACTCAATTTCATTTGGAATAACAGGAAAGCCAGGATTGCCAAAACAAT